>CBVK0105244226.1:0-20828 GCA_900067695.1 Picea abies | reverse complement strand
ATAAGAATGTCATAGGGGCTAAATGGGTTTTCAGAAATAAGATGGATGAATCAGGTAAAATAACTAGAAACAAGGCTAGATTGGTTTGTAAAGGGTATGCACAGGTAGAAGGAATAGATTATGGAGAAACTTTTTCTCTTGTTGCAAGAATGGAATCCATTAGACTAATTCTAGCCTATGCCAGTTCTAAACACAATTAAGTTTACCAAATGGATGTAAAGTCTGCATTTTTGAATGGTGATTTAGAGGAAGAAGTATATATGGAACAACTAGATGGTTTTTAGGTACAAGAAGAAGAACAATATGTTTATAGGTTGAAAAAGGCATTGTATGGACTGAAGCAAGCACCAAGGGCTTGGTATTCCAGACTTGACAATTACTTGAGGCAACAAGGATTCAGGAAAGGTAACACTGATAGTAATCTATATATTAAAGAAGAAAATGATAGCATGATCATTGTTGAGATATATGTAGATGATATAATTTTTTGTAGTGATGATAATAGGCTCAGTAAACAGTTTGCTGAAAGTATGCAAAAAGAGTTTGAGATGTCCATGCTAGGAAAAATGAAGTTTTTCTTAGTCTTGCAAATTACTCAATCTGATAAAGGTATTTCCATTTCTCAAACCAAGTATATCAATGAAATGCTTAAGAAATTTTAGATGAAAGATTCTAAACTAGTTGGCACTCCCATGGTTACTGGCTGCAAATTAAGTTTGATGATACTAAAGATGTTGATCATATAGAATACAGATCTATGATTGGTAGTCTTATTTATGCTACAGCTACAAGACCTGATATTATGCATGCAGTTTGTCAAGTTGGCAGGTTTCAGGCTTCACCAAAAAATTCTCATCTACTTGCAGTCAAAAGAATTTTCAGATATCTAAAGGGGACACCATAGTATGGTTTGTGGTATCCTACAGGTAATCATCTTGATTTATATGATTTCATTGATGTTGATTGGGCAGGTTGTGTTGATGACAGGAAGAGTACTAGTGGAGCAACATTTTATCTTGGAGGGTGTCTTGTAAGTTGGTCAAGTAAAAAACAATCAACAGTGTCTCTATCTACTGCTGAAGCAGAATACATAGCAACCGCAACTTGTTTCACTCAAATTCTATGGATGAAACAGATGCTAGAAGATATGCATATTCATTATGATGAACCTATACCTATCTTCTATGATAATACCAGTGTAATTAGTATTTCTAAAAATCCTGTTATGCATTCAAAAAAAAATCACATTCCCATTAAATTTCATTTTCTAAGAGGGCAGGTTATGTATAAAGTTATTAAAGTGGAATATGTTGGCACAAAGGATCAGATTGCAGATGTATTTACTAAACCTTTACCTAAAATGCAATTTGATAGTCTCAGGGATCAGTTGGGGGTTTACCCTCTGTAATTTCATTTCATTCTCAAAGATTGCAAGGGATTCATTATAAAATCAGACTGCACAGATTTATTCACTATTATTGATAGGGGGGGTTTCTACTGAAATGATACATCTTTGAAAGTGTTTTTCTTTGCTCAAGGGGAGTCATCCAGTTATGACAAGAAAAGGTTGATGAAGGAGTCCCAGTAAGAGAGGTGAGCAATATTGAATCTACTACAGAGGACACAGTTGAAGATAAAGATGAACAGGTCCAAGAATCAAAAGGAGAAGACTCTGTCTTAGATACAAATACTCTGCAGGACTCAAATAAGACAGTTCATCCATTTAGAGGGAATTTGTATTAGTTGAATATTTGAGGAGCGTGTTTTCTTTTTCATAGATGTCAAAAGGGGAGAAGAGATTTAAAGTTTTCCATCAATGCTAAAGGGGGAGTTTGTTGGTAGGAATTGCAGTTTGCACAGTTTGCACAGAACTTGTTTTTGTCATTAATGTCAAACTTTAAAAATTCTAAAGGGACAGACATGGATCAGTTTGCACAGGCACGGTGGTTCCAAATTCGAAGATCAACATGCCTCTCGACATACCAAAACACGAAACTGCGAAGAACCCGGGAGTTTCTATTTCAGGATTTTTGCATGGTAAGCAAAAACTTCAACATCACGAAGTCTCGAATGCCAAAATACCGAAACCACGACTTAATATGAGTCATTGATCAGAGGGAGATCGTGAACCATTGATCTGACTCCATTTTGGAGTTTCAGATACCGGGAGTTGGAGGAGTCAAGAGTCATGATTCTTCATCACAGGAGTCCCGAAGTTCCGAAATGCGAAATACTGAAATGAGAAATCGCGAAAGCACTTTATGGATAAGCACCTGGTCATAACCTATGGTCACATCGATGAAGGCTCGAGGAAGGAGCTAGTGCAACCAAGATCCATTTTAGAGTTTTAGGGATTGCGACATGGAGCATCAAGAAACTTTACCATAGGAATACCGAAATGCCGAAATCGCGAAATGTCGATATGTCGAAACGCCGAAATATGAAAACGCCGAAAAACCTTTTTAGTAAATATTTTAGGGTTTGTGACTTGGAATGTTGAAACACTTCATCACAAGAAATTCCAAAATGCCAAAATGTGAAATGCTGAAACAACGAAATGCATAACGCCGAAATACCAGGGATCGAGACTTGGAGTATTGAAACACTTCATCAAAAAAGTGTCGAAATGTCGAAATGCAAAACGCCGAAATATCGTTTTGGTGTGTTTACCACCGATGGTCATGTGAGAGAGAGGAGCTAACACGAAGCTAAGACCTATTTCAGGGTTTCGTAACTTGAAGTGTCAAGACTCTTTGACACAGGATTGCCGAATTGCCGAAATGCGAAATGTGAAATGCATTTTGATTAACCTATGGTCATGGCCAATGGACATATGGGTTAGCACATGTGGCTTACCAAAGCACTCAAGGGTTATTCCGTGCTGAAGAATTAAAAAAAATGTATGTTCATCGAATGGTGCTGGTTAAATGTTTAAACTGATCATGTGGATATTGTTCGTCTTGATGCCTTGACCAATAATAATCACTGTAAGGAAGTTATTCAGTTATTGTAACTGAATCTTTGAATCCTGAAGGTTCGATTGTACGCACTGATGATACAAGAAGATATATAAAGAGATTGTTGCAAGAAAAGTAAATAAGAGAGAGGATTATGGGAAATATATGGCTCTGTAAAATTTGAGGAAGAGAAAAGACAGAGAAGGGAAGACACATACACAGATTGAAAATCTAAGTGGTTTGGTCAAGAATGAATTATGTAGAGAGGATTTGAATGCTTATTGTTTGACAGAGAAGATAAAGAGTTGGTTTGCAGGTTCTTTGTGACAGAGAATGATTTTAGGGTGGTAGGGAGGAGCAAGGGGAGACTGTAAAATTTTTCTGCACAAGTTGGTGCTTGTACATCTTGGAGTTGTAGCTTCCATTCAGTAGGTGCTGAAGAAATAGAGGTAGCAGCCTCATCTGGGTTGTAGCTCAGATAAAATAAGAATGTAAAGAGGAGTTGGAGCTTGCCTTTCATTCATAAAAAGAAGAGGTTTTTCCCTTTTGGGTTTCCTCATGAAAAATCACTGTGTCACTGTTTCATTTATGTGATTGTATATTTATTGGTTAATTATATTACTACAAGTTAAATGTTAAAGGCATGATTTATTTATTAATAAGTAATCTTCTTATAAAATGAAAGAAATTTTATACAACTGATTCAGCCCCCCCCTCTCAGTTGACTTATCCTGTACAACAATATTTTCCATAAAAGTTGCAATGTTTGTTAGTGTTCTTACTTTTGGATTTTGTTCCTTTGTCACCATTAGGAGTATAAGCTATATAAGAGGGTTTGGGTGCTTTTCTTGGTGTTGTGGAGAGGATGCTATTTCTTGGGATTCTTGGATTTATCGTTTTGCTGGGACACTAAGGATTTGTTGGATGTACCTGCAATGCTGATCAATCCAAGTTGCACAAGATTATATTTCTTTTGAATAAGAGCATCACAAAAAGAATCAAGAGAGGGTTATTTATAAGAACTTCCTATAGCTTCTATGGTGGCATAAAACGTAGACACAAAGAAATAATATGCACTACCAAGCTTAGCAATAATAACATATATGCATCAATCTTCCTTTAGATCTAGTTTGTATTCTATACATAAAAGTATAGATGTTTCAAGTTAGATAAATAATATTCAATGCAAGGAAAATAATTGAGACTTAAAGTCATTAATTGATTTTCTAACTGGTGGGCTCGAATAATATTGTGTTTACCAAACATAGCTTGAATCTTTTCCAAAGCTTCATCAGGGGGAATCAATTCCTTGAAGGAAAAACCTTAAATCAAAGGACATGGAAATTCTGATTATTCCACATTCTTCATCATTCTTACTATCCCATTTAGCTTTCTTTTCATTATTAGTGGGTTCTTTTTCTTTTCCCAAGGTAATATGGTACAATCCTTTAGTTCTTAATACATCCTCCATATGGGATTTTCATGAGAAGTAGTTTGTACTCGTAAGCAAAAGATAACTAGGAGAATACATATTGAAATATGAATGGAATATGGATTTAAAATTTGAAACTAATGGCTTGAATAGAAAGTACTTGAAAAAATAGACCGTTTAAAAAAAATGACACTGAAAATGAATTTCAGATGTGAAAGTTATGCCCTTTTGAAAAATGCATAGATGGTAACCAAAACGCCACGTGGTAAGTAGAAGTTGGTCCACATGGTGATGCTCCTCCTTATCTAACTATTCTTTTAAGCTTACTTTTACATGTAAATTACTTATGAAGTGACCCACTTTTATAGAAAAAGTGGGAATCACTTTTACAATGAAGTTACTTTGTAAATTAAAGTTGTATGCAAAAAGTAACTAAAAATGAATATTAACGCTACTTTATAGTGATTCACTTTTATAAATTAAGTGAAATGCATTTTACAATGAATTCATGAAATTTTTCAAAAAGTAACAAAAAAGAGACTTGAACACAAGACCTCTTACTAAGCAAAATAACTTTCAACCAAGTGAACTAGTGAAAAACACAATATAATCTTAAGAAGGAGGAAAAAAGGTGTTGTTATTGTTGTTGTTGTGGAAGATGACCTTGAAGTGCATGCTAAAAAAAACTTATTTTCATGCATTCATCACCAAAAAAAAATCACTTCTTGATAACAACAAGGGTTAGATTTTGGCTAGCTTACCCAAAAAATGCAAGTTTTTCTTCTATTTCTGATTTGCCGAGATCACACAGAGTGCACAACAAATAGCATACATGGACAAGAAAACACTTTCTGCTCTATTTCTGATTTTCTAAGTTTGCATAGAGAATAGGGAAAAGAGAATACACATACTAGAAAGATTAGTAACCTAGAAACAAAAATAAAAAACCAAAATATTATCTTTGTAATTTGAAAAAAAAAAGGGTGTATTCAGGATCTATACATCCAGATATGACTGAAATGGACGTATCTTGGGAAAAAAAAACTTTTCCAGTGAAATGAAAATCATTTCTAACTAAAATGAACACTCTAGATGTAATGGAATAGTCCTCTCAACCCCAAAAATGTACACAAATAGAAGATACCATAGATGTGACAACACGACTTCAAGATCTCTATCTACAATGGGAGAGAGTCTTCAAATGAACTTTGATACCATGTTCGAAAACATAGGGAATTCCACCATAGGACGAACACCTTTAGTAATCAATCACATAACTAGATAAAAGATCAACACACTAATGTTTTTAAGTGGTAAAACCCTCGTGGGGAAACATCCACGACCCCAACCAATGTGGCCACTTGAGGCCATTTATTAATGCAAAAGAAAAATAGTTTACAAGAGATTTTCTCACAATCGATCATCGAAAAATGAACCTCCATGCTCTTTAAATAAAGATCATGGACCAATCAGGTGTTACACCACAGATTAATGTAGCCATTAAGACCGAGGAGAATATGAGCCTTCAGATTAGTCTATGTCAGGAACATATTGTGACCGTCGGATTACAAATGCATACTAATGCATAATAAAGAAACACACTTTAACCTAATGATGCATCATACCAATTTGATATTAATTAAATCCTAAGTGTTTAAATATCCTAACATATATATTTAACCCCATATATTCCCCCTTGGAGTCATACCAACTTATGAGGCTTGGTTACTTTGAAAATGACCAAATCTAATGTCAAAAACTTGTCATTTCACATAAGAAGAGGAGGTAATTGTATTTATATTCTCATCTTTTATAAACATCTTTATTAACTATGTAATGAAGATTTCCATCACCATGTTTTCATTGTGATAACTAACTAGCGTAACTCCATCTTAAACGTGGATCTACCATGTGCCAAGAGGGCTCAAATTCCTCAAGGTGAAAACCTTTCTTAGAGTGAAAAAATTGAGGAAAGGTTTTCACCTCAAGGGATTTGATCCCTGTCAGTGCATGATATATTTAGATTTAAGATGGATCTATGTTAATTTCAATCACATGCGATTGTGTCAAAAATTTAGATCATCATCAATATTACCCAAGGGGGTAATATATCAGGTTAAATGTATATGATATGACCCTAAGGGGGGCATATATGGGGTTAAATGTACATACCATTACATGTACATTGAACCCCATATATGCCCCCCTTGGGGTCATATCATATACATTTAACTCCATTTATTCCCCCCTTGGGGTCATACCAATGTATATGTTTTAAATTTAACCCCATATATTCCCCCATTGGGGTCATTTAACTCCATTTATGCCCCCCTTTGGGTCATACAATGTATATGTTTTAGATGAATTGACCCCTTAGAAATTTCCCATGTATCATTTTTAATTTAGAGAGTACTATCAAGAAGGGCACTTCAAAAGTTCCTGTTAGCTTGTGAGTCCCTAAACAATCTCAAAGTCTGAGGCTACCTACTTATGAGTTTTCATCCTTATCTATTGATGAGGTGTTTTCATTATCCACTAATGAGTTGTCAATGAGATCTATATCTATAGGTGGTCAAATTCATGTACTATAAATTGATATCATGACATGAATACAAGTGTTGATAATAACTTAAAGCCTTTTCCACTAGTTCTTTCCTTGTCTTGCTTATTCTATTCCTTAACATGGTTGTTATAACATATTTTTTCCACCCTCATGGCTTAGCTGCCTTTATTTTTCCATTATCCCCTTTATACCAACTCATTGTAGCCTGGTACCACTTTGAACTCTAACCAAAAATCCTCCTAATCAATTCACATTCACTTTTTGCTCATAGTAAGAGCGTGTACATGCCCTTTTCCTTTAGCAAAGGCATGCATACCTTAAAAAATGGCTAAAAATATAAAAATTCAAGAAAATTACATGCTCTTGAGTGGGTTTTATGGAAAAGGTGCTTTTGTAACTCCCTAAAACCCATGGAAAATAGTCTTAATCATCTTGAAATGTTATAAAATGAGGCCTAATGGAAATAAAATCTAACACAAAGAGATATCAATGTTGTGACATGGTTATCCTATTGCCCAAAGAAATCAAATTTAGTCATATCTCTGTGGTTTTTATGATCATCATCTCCTAAGAAACCCATATTTGCTGAGTTTTCTCTCCCTTTCTGTTATGGGGCACACAACATATTGGTTTTCCTCACACTCGCACAAAGAAGATCATTGTATTTTGAAGTAGTCTTGAGAGGCCCGAGGATGGAGGAATCAAGACAATGGTTATGGATAGTGTTGGAAACAAGGTGAAGTATATGTTTTATGTATTTTTGTTTACTTTAATAAAATAAATATCCTGTTTCTTTCTCTCCCCCAAATTCTATGTCAATTTTTATAATTTTATCTCCTTTTAGTATTTGGATGTGGTTTTGACTCATTGGATAGAGTTAGTTAAGGCAGTTATTGCTTGTTTATTTATATTTTTTCCAGAAAGATTGAGGAAGATGTTTACTGTTCTGTGTGTAGGTCCATGGAATTTGATATGAGAGAGGATGATTCAAGCAATGACAACCTGCAAGACTCATCTCCATCTGACTATCAAAACTGGGTGAGTTTCCTCATAACTAATTGGTAGTTATATAGAAATCATTGTAGGCTACTTCAGAAAAATAATTGTATTGTTCTTTGAATCCTACTTTGTTAATGGTCCACCCTAGCCATAGGACATGTTTTATCCAGAACATAACTAGTGAACATACTAGGTATAAATCCTTGAATAGATCTTGATTGGGTTTGATTTGTTTCTTTTAGCCTTAGTTTAGGGTTCTCTATTGATTTTTCAGTCTATTTTGTCTATTGTCAGTCTGGTAGATTAGTTTCCAAGGGTTCATTGAGGGTGTTCTAGAATAATTTTCCCATAATTAACACACACACACAAATTTCTCTTAGAGACAGACTGTGTACACTTGTTTCCTTCAACAAAGGCATGGGTACATGTAGGCTGTTCTCATAGAGAGAGTGTGGGAGTCTTGAGTCTCGAATTTTCCCCCTTTTCCCCTTTTTTCCTTGTTTTGTTGTAGTACGTTTACTGTTCTGGTTCTTAAAGTCTACTTTCAGTAGGATTTCTAGTTGAAAAGTGTTTACAATTGCATTTAGCATTCATTCTCAAAAGAAAAGAATTTTTTTTTTTGTTGTTGTGTTTCTCTTTCTCTGTTGTTTGTTTGTTTGAGAGTAGTATTTATTCAATTGAATTTTATTTTGGTTTGATTATCAAGTAGGATCTCATTGTCATAAGTCTCAAAAAAGAAAATTTTCATTTAGTGTTTGCATCTTACATTGTGATTTCATTCAAAAAGTTGTTCATTCTTTACATCGAAAAATGAATACATTGAAGGATAAGTGTGAATTGTCATTTTCCAGTGTTCTTAGAAGTTTATTTCTACAAGATTATGAAAAAAACCACAAATTGAACCATTGTATCCCTAAGTAATAAGCTACCTTTTAAAATGAACGCCTAATTTAAAATCAACTAGACTTTTCTTTATAGAAAACCAATAATAGTCTAGCAAGTAGGGCCTTGAATAATGATTGGAGAGTAAATTCTTCAGGGCTATAAATTAAAACTAGAATTTATTAGTGATTGAAAATCCAATAGTAACTAGAAGTTCTTGCCAGGAAGGAACCACTTACATAGGTTTCAATCATGAGTTCACACTGGGAGCAAGTGGAGGTTGTATCCCCTCTTCATTTGTTTTTGGTGTTTGTTGGATTACTATGTGTACAAGAGATTTTGTAAGTTTCAATTCCTATGTCTTAAATTACTTCTCAGAAGCTTTGGGATTTGTTTCCCTACCCATACATGTTATCCTGACCCACAACTATTCGACCTGGTTTCCAATTGTGAATTGGTAACTCTAGTGGCCTTCCTAGGACATCTCATGGGTGATTGTGAGTGGTAAGTTCTCACGATACCTAAGAAAGATGTATAATCATAGTTTCATCTCTCCTAGAGGGTGCCCATATCCATGAGGGTACTTTCACCTTGGTTGATTGTTTTGGGAGGTTACCATAACTATCTCTTTTTCCTTTGTTAGCTAGTATTGGGAATTTTAAGCGATTTGGATGGTTGTGTGCCAATTCCTAGGAGGATTCCATATCCTCCTCCACAAGACAATATTGGTCCCATCGAGGTTGAGGATATCACTGGTCCAAATCCATTGAACTTTAACCTTCCCCTCACTGATCCTCCTATTCCTTTTCTTTTGAATGCTCATACTTTTGAAAATATGAGTCACATCTCAAATTCTTTTCTTCAGTGGCCCACGATGGACAACATTGCAAATACCTTCGGATTAGGGGGAAATCGTATCCCCACATTGGGTTTCTATGGTATATGATTCATTCCTCCCATCACAACTACCCCTATATTGAGCATTATACCACCCATATTGGGAGAATCAAGTTGATGAATCATTCCTCCCATGTTCACTCCCAATAGTGATATGGAAATCCAACCCGCTACATCATATGGTGGTAGAAATACAATGTACGGAATATTTCCTCCTTTTATATAGGTTTCTCCTAACTCCACTCAAAATATTGGATATAAAGAAAATTCTTATTTAGTGCCTGACATTGGCTGTGCCAGGAAACTATTTTATGAGTACCAATCAAATGATGGGGAAAACCCCCATAAGTTGGAACTTGGTTACCCAAATATGTCTTCCATTTTTAGCAACATTGAATCTATCGTATTTGAAAAATATCATGAATGACCCAATGTTACATGATCCAAAATGGACTTCAATTCCCACAAAACTTCCCTAAGTCATTCCCAAGTTTGAAGGAAATGATAAAGTGGATCTGGGGAATCATGTGATGATTTTCTACCTTTTGTGTTAATCAAATTCTTTGATGGATGATTTCATTAGACTTATAATCTTCCAACGTACTCTAACTAGGGTAGTGGGGAAGTGGTATATCGAGCTCACATGAGATTCTTTTAGAACCATTGATGCCTTATCTATGACATTCCTAATCCATTTTCAATTACCTATTCGACACAAGGTAGAGACTGATATTTTATCTACATTTCAATAAGAAAATGCCACACATATATTCGACTAAATCAAAGAGTGGAGGAGAAGGCACCGGATGATCAAATCTCATATTCCTCAATAATTTTTATTATAATGGTTATTGAATTCCTTGATGCTGTATATATCAAAGGATGACTCTTTTTCAAGAGTCACAACCTAGGAAGAGGCCATCTTTAGATCCCATTAGCTAGATTTGGTGTATTCACAATCCAAGGTTCTCTATGATATTCTACTTAATGCATTGAGGTTGGACACCTTTATCATAAAACAAAATCCTAGGCCCTATACCACATGCCAATGGTATGATTGGTTCCATGGATAATTCCATGAAAAGTCAGGTGATGAGCTAGATGAGATAGTTTTCTTTATATCTTCTTGTAACTCTACAAGGTACTACTTATACCTTTTCCCCTCTTCAATCCTTTGATGTCCATCCTATCCAAACATCTAAACCTAAGGGTAACCAACAACTTGGAGGAAATAAGAAGAACAAGAATAAGAAGGGGGGTGGAGGATATAATGCAGATAGTAACAATGTTGGTAGCGGAAAAAAAGAAAATAAGAAGGTCAAGTTTCCTTGTAATATTTGTAAGGAATACTACCTCACTTATCAGTGCCCCAAATTGGAGGAGGCTCAATGTTTGTTAGAATAGATGGATTCTCACTAATAACCCACTAATTTGACCAATCCTTTTCCTCCTTAATTCCAACAAATGGTTGTTGGATTTCCCAATATCCCTACACCTCCACAAGGGGGAAGCCACGGTGCCCCTTTGCAAGGGGGAAACTTGCCTAATGTTTTCATGTGTAAATGTGATGCTAACGTCTATACTTGAGTCATAATTACGATGCTCCCAAAAATTGTGCTAAAGGAAAATAAGCATCTATGTTTGAAATTTAAATCCCTCTACACATTGAGAAATTGACAATTGATACAATGTTTCACCTTCCAAATGAATTTTAAAATGGTTAGTGCATAATCCTAATGCTAGGACTTCTCAAAACTACAACATAGTTGAATATTTAGCCCAAGCTCCTTGTGCCATGTCTACCTTGGAGGTCCTCCAGTGCTTCCCTTTCTAGTGCAAGGAATTGCTAGAAAAAATGTCTACCTTTGATTCCAACAACTCTTAGGTAATAACATTTGACCCTAACAACCTAAAGCCATAACTTCCTCATTATTCCACTTTCTAGATACAAGTTTTTTCATAGGGAACACATATTTTTTAGGACATTGGTGGATGAGGGAACTTCTACATGCATCAGGTTGTTTTCATGTTGGCAAACCCTCAACTCCCCTATGATTGTCCCATGTAACATCCCCAACCACCTATAGGCCGATGTATGCTACCATCAAGCCCACCCTTGGAATTTGTACACTTACGCACACCTTATTTCATTAATAATAACACATAAGATACAATATTTAACGACATGCACAACAATATCCAACAAGCATGCATAATCTAAGATTTAGTTAAACGATAATTAAAATACACAGTAGAATACATTCATACATAGATAATAATATCACAACAGAGAGAACTTATGTTTATAAAAAGGCGACACCAACTGGCTGCAGACCAAGGACGTTCCACCCAACCGTAGACACCACTACTCCAAATCTCAACAACAATGTCACCCCCGAGTCAGGGATACGAATCCACAAGGATGGCTCTAGAGTGTACTTGGGTTCCCAAACTAGTCATATCTCAAGATATCACATGTTTCCCAGCACCCACAACAATCCAGGCACCCATCTCTCTTCTACCTAGCCTGTACCACCCAAGAGAATGCACCTCCACCCTTCTCTGCCACACAGTCCCTCAGGCAGTCCTTCTCATTTTTCTAGGGTCTCCAGCACAAATGGTCCAAAATCTCAATGCTATAACTCTCAGGACTCATAGTTGTGAGCAAAACAGGGCACATGCCAACACATATCAGACATGCAGGCCCCAATTCATGGCTGGATTTCACCAGCGACCATTACAACCAACTATCCCATGGCTAATATTCAATAGTTCCTTTCCCTTTACCAAGACAAGATGCATGTGAGGATGGATCAATGAATGTGTGAGTGAGTGCATGAAAGGGAATGAGGGAAAGAATGGTATGAATGTAGGAGTGAAGGAGTGAGTGAGCCAACGACCAACCCCACAATCATACAAGGGATGGGTTTAAGTATTTTTGTGGGGAATCAAGAACCTCCTAGCCTTTCCAAAGAAGCTCACATAACCGATCCCCTCCCTCAGGCAAAAAGGGTAATTAACATAGGAATAAACATTTATCCCCTCAAGCCCCCTCTCTTGTGGAATCATAGCCCCCTATAACTCTAGTCTTTTTCTGTCTAGCAGCCAACGATGTGTTTATTATTAACAATGATCAAAACATTACATTTTTTGGGCATACTGGCCCTTTAATAATTGTTTGGGAAACCTGGCCTCTCAACATTGTAACAATACATTATTTAAAATGGGGGTTCAAAACCTAGGGTGTTACATCCCCTCCCCCTTATCTTGGCACTGTCCTCAATGCATATACAAAATAGAGATCAAAATATCAAATTTATTCAAAAAGATGCGGGTACTCTGCCCGCATGGAATATTCATTCTCCTAGGTAGCATCTTCAGGACCATAGCAGGTCCACTGAACTTTTACCAGCTCTATAACTTGATTTCGAAGCATTATGACTTTTCTATCCAATACTCACACCGGCTGAACTTGAAAATCTCCTTCTGTCTCTACCTGAATCAGATGCCATTCAATAACATGGTTAGGATCATGCACATATTTCTTTAGTAAAGAGACATGAAATACATTATGCACATTCATGGAAGCAGACAATGCAAGCATGTATGCAATTGGCCCTATTTTTTCCAATATTTCAAATGGACCATAGAATCTGGCTGCCATCTTTGTACAACTACCCAATTTCAAAGAGCTTTTCTTGGGCTTCACTTTAAAAAGTACATGCTCCCCTACTTTAAATTCTCTAGTTGTCGTGTTCTTGTTTGCATAAACTTTCTTTCTATCCTGAGTTGCCTTTAAATTCTCTTGATCTTGACCACCTGGTCTTCCATGTCCTTGAGCAACTCTGGCCCAAGTACCACTCTATCTGTTGGGTTGTCCTAGCTTACTGGAGCATCGCATTTCCTATCATACAAGGCTTCAAATGGGCTCATTCTCAATGAATCTTGATACCCATTATTATATGAAAACTCAACCAAGTGTAAGTAATCTTCTCACTTAGATGGCTTATCCATCACATACATTCTCAACATATCTTCAATTATTCGATTGAATCTCTCTGTTTTCCCAATTGTCTGGGGATGATGCACGGTGATAAAGTTTAGATTTGTGCCAAATCCTTTAAACAATCCCCTCCAGAAATTAGAGGTAAACTTCGTATCTCTGTCCAAGACGATTGTCCTAGGTATCCCATGCAACCTAGCAATTTCCTTCATGAACATTTATGCAATATTAGTTGTTGTATGCATTGTTTTCATAGGCACAGAGTGAGAAACCTTTGTTAATTTTTCAACCACCACCATGATTGAATCATGTTGCTTATTCATTTTGGGTAATCCTGTGATGAAATCCATGGTTATCACTTCCCATTTCTTCTCTGGGATTGGCAATGGCTATAGAAACCCTGTTGGGTGCCTATGCTTAGCCTTCACCTTCTGACATTCCATACATCGAGCGATGTAATCAACAACATCCTTCTTCATTCCCAGCCTAAAGAACTGACTTCTTACTACTGTAATTTTTTTCTGGTAACTGAGATGTCCAACATAAGTAACATCATGCATTTCCTTCAGTAGCAAATTCCTCAGTTCTCCGGATCTAGGAGCATAGATTTTTTTTTCATGCATGAGTAAGCTGTGTTCCCTTATCTCATACTCCTTTATTTTCTGTTGTATATCTCCTTGCTGTAAGTTTTCCTTTACCTGTAGGTAATGCTGATCTGTAACAAGACCATCTAAAATTCTTCTCTTCAAGTCTAACTGATGCATACTAACAATAGTAGCATGCATGAGATGAAATCTTCTACTAAGTGCATCGACAACTTTATTCTCCTTTCCTTTGATATGCTTGATATCGAAGTCACATTCACTTAAAAGTTCCAACCATCTTGTTTTCCTGGCATTCAAGGTCGTCTGTTCAAAAATGTACTTTAGACCAATGTGGTCTATCCTTAATTCAAATTTCTTCTCCATGAGATAATGCCTCCACATCCTCAAGGCATGAACATTGACAGTAAGTTCCAAGTCGTGGGTGGCATAATTCCTCTCATGTTCCTTAAGCTTTTTGGACTCATATCCAATGGCATGACCATTTTGTGTGAGGAATTCCCCAAGTCCTTCCTTACATGCATCTATACATACAACAAAACTTTCATTTGGGTCAACAATATTTAACACATGTGCAATAGTAAGTAATTCATTCAACAGATTAAAATTCTTTTCACACTTGAGTGTCCATTCAAATTTAGTTCCCTTCTTTTGCAAAGAAGTGATGGGATGATAAATCTTAGAGAACCCTACTATGAACCTTTTGTAGTAGCCAGCTAATCCCATAAAATATCTGACGTCTGACACATTTATGGGTGTTGGCCATCCTCTAATGGATTCGATCTTCTCTAGGTCTATTTCTATGCCCTGCTTTGAAATAATGTGTCCCAAGTAATGGATCTGCTTTTGATAAAAATAACACTTACTCAACTTGGCATACAACTGTTGTTCTCTCAGTACTTGCAATACTAGTCTTAAGCGATGTTCATGATCCTCTTCAGACTTAGAATAGATAAGTATTTCATCCAGGAATACTATGACAAACTTATCCAAATGATTTCTGAATATGACATTCATTAAGCACATGAAGACTGCTGGTGCATTGGTCAATCCAAATGGCACCACTACAAATTCATAATGCCCATACCTAGTCCTGAAGGTTGTCTTATGAATTTCTTCTTCCTTGATTATTAACTGATGGTATCCTTCCCTTAGGTCAATCTTTGAGAATATCTTTGCTCCTCTTAGCTGATCAAAGAGGTCATCAATTCGAGGTAGAGGATACTTGTTCTTTATAGTGTACTTGTTTAGCTGTCGGAAGTCAATACATAGCCTCAAGGTTCCATTCTTCTTTTTGACAAAAAGTACTGGTGCTCCCCAAGATGAAACACTTGGACGTATGTACCCTTTCTTAAACAATTCCTCTAACTGCATTTATAATTCTTTTAGCTCTAGTGTGCTCATTCTATAAGGTGTTTTTGACACTGGGGTAGCTACTGGCACTAAATCAATTGAGAAATCTATCTTCCTCCTTGGTGGCAATCCTGGTATTTCTTGGAATACATATTCAAATTCCTGTAGTATCGAGAAATCTTCAAGGCTTGGCCCCTTTGTATTATCTGGATCTTCCACATGAGCTACATATAGTTGGCATCCTTTCCTAAAACATCTTTTTAGCTGTAAGGTTGAAATCTCCCTTATAGAGATGGGTCTTGGAACTCCTTTCACAGTGATCTATTTTCCATTTCCATCAAGACATGTAAATGTCTTGTTATGACAATCTAAGACAACATGATGCTTGTCCAACCAATCCATTCCAATCAGAATATCATAAGATCCCAATGGTATGATATTTAGATCCATACTAGTATTCATGCCATTAAGACTTATGGAATAACTTCTGACCATATCATGGATTCTTCTTTTGGTTCCAGTGGATAACTGAAGCAAACTTGCTTTTCCAAGTTTACTTTTCTCCAAATGAAATCTATCCACTATCTTAGGATCAATGTAGCAATGAATTTCTCCCGAATCAATCAAAATAGCAACATGATGATTTATGATCTTAGCTTCCACCTCAATCATATTGGACTGGTACTCTTCTTGTCGATCATCTAAAGTTGCATAGATTCTTCCCATATCTTCGACTATTGTAGCCTCTTGGATGTTGTGCACAGTCTTCACTCTGTCCTTTCTGTGTGGGCAATCCTTGTACAAGTGATCTTCCTTGCATCCCCAACATTGGATTGGCGTTCTTCCCCTTTTTCCCAAGGAATATTCCTTCTTGCAATCTCCCTTAGCATACTGATCTTGATGATTTATATTAGGCTCATTCCTATTGAAGGGAGGTTTGAATCCTTTCCTCCTCTGATTGAACTTCACATTCTTTTTGTCCTTCCAAGATTTCTGTAGGGACTCTCTTCCCTGGCCTTGCTCATACAAGTATTTAGCTTTCCTGATGGCCTCCGTCAAGGTCTTGGGTTCATCATACTTGATATTTTCCTTATAAAAGGCTGGAAATCCACTTAGAAATCTCTGTATTTTCACATTCTCATCACCAATGAACCTAACATACTTTAACAATCCCAAGAACTTCTTCTCGTACTCTACCATAGTCATGCTTCCCAATTGGAGTTCAAAGAAATCCTGCATTTTCTTGTCATAGAAATGCTCTGAGAGGCACTCCTTCTAGAAGTACTTCTTGAACTACTTCCAAGTGATCCTACTCTCATTAATATGTTCCACTTGCTTCATTTGGTCCCATGAAATTGCAACTTTCCCGTGTAAATGGTAGGTGGAAATACTAGCTTCCAGGTTGGATGAATAGTTATGCAACTAAAAATATCTCTTGAGCCCAAGAAACCATGCTTCGACATCATCTTCCCTTTCTCTTTCACCCTCAAAGGAAGGTGGCTTGAGCTTCCTCAGCTCTCCTTGCAAACTATCTACCTCTTGTTTCCTTCTTTGGTGTCAGACATGAGACACCTCTGGACTACTTACAGGATATTTCAATGCATAAAACTTACTTTTTGAGTAAGGAGGTGAGGGGTGTCCATGCGATCTGCTAGCACTTATGGAATAACTAACTCTTCCACGATCATCCCTTCTTTCATGGAACCTGCCTTTTTTCTCTTGTCTTGAGTTTTATCCCTTCTTCGTTTGTCTCTAAAAATGATTTAAGCTCTACAACACTCAAGCATTTATCTAACTTTGATCTCTCATCAGTCTCTCATTGTCTACTTTGTAGCTCTGCACTTCCATCTTCAGGATTCTTATCGTTTCTATTAACGTTTCTTGTTCTCCTTTTCCCTTGTATCCATTGGATTCTGTCTCTGCATTACCAAATATGGTATTCTAGCCTTAAACCTCCTTATCATGACTAGAGGCCCCCTTGCCTTCTTCCATTTCCTCAATACACATCCTGATTTGATGTGTTTAAACCCCTTAATTCTGCAAAATGTGCAAGCGACCATTTTGTTATAACTATGCATACGATAAACAAAATTGCCAAACCATGCTACATGTATATTTCTTTATTTGTTCATGAAGATCATATCCCCATTCTCCAAAAATAACAGTGTCCTATTATCCTTGGCTGACACTGAGTTTTATCCTGTGCAAGCACTTCCTTCGAACCACCTTCCCTAGTGACCATGACTAGAAATTGAGGCTAAATCCTTCCTTAGCACTTTTCTGTCTCAAAGACCACCAATTCGACCCTTATCCCTCCTTCACTCAGTTCTCAATATGCATATGACCACGACCATGACCCTGCGCTTATCTGAAAAAGTGCTTTTCCAGAACTTTGGGACTTTGGAACTTTCAGCCAAGACCAGATCAATGGTCCTCGTCCTCTTTAATTATCAATGATCAAGATCCACTTCAAGACTCCACACTTCAGGAGTCTCAACTTTCCTCACTTGCCTCCTCCTGGAAAGCTTTTACTCGGAGTTCATGATCTGCCAACGAGTGTCCTCCCATAGATCAATGACTGTGAATCACTTTGGCTCTTTGGGCTTTGGAAGTTTTAAAACTTTCCTCCTGCACTTTCTCTCGGAGTGCTTCCACCCGAAGTCGATGATCCTTCGACGCATGTCTTTTGGAATCAACGGTCGATATGTAATCCGACCTTCAGGAGTTTTTGACCCAATGAAACCTATCACATATTTCCCCACTGGAGTGCCCAGTCTTCAGACTACACGATATATAGTCACGCGAAGAAATATTGGAAGTGGACACGTGGCCTAATCAAGCGGGTGCGACGTGTCATGTTCTAACTGACTTTTCAATAATCCAAATGCCCAAAAATTACCGACATGTGGCACACATCCCATGTTTCCACGTCATCCCAGGTGACTTCCGCAAGTCATGTCACTTCAGGAATTCCAAGATCCACATCACCTCTAGGTGACATAATCGTGCCCCACTACTTCGGCTCTTCAGTCTTTGGGACTTCGGGAGTTTCCACACTAACACACTTCCAATTCTCCTGAACTCTGATTTCCCAAACCGGCCAAACTGCTACCATGTGTCTCCCTTATCGGATGACCCATATTAACCCTAGAATTAAGGACTTCAAAGGTTACGGTTGTAAGGATCAATGACTGCAATTCCTTCAGGCCTTCAGACCTTGGAAGACTCAAACCTCAACTTTTTCTGAAATGTTTTTTTCCAAATCTCATGATCTAATGATGCATGTCTCCCATAACTCAATGACTATGATTTCTTCGGGTCTTTGGATTTTATAAATCTCAACGTTCAATCTTTGCTTTGCCCCGAAGTGCACAGATTTTTGTCGTGTGTCCTCCTGGATCAGACGACTGAGATTCACTTCGGCTCTCTGGCTCTCCGGGCTTTGAGAGTTTCAAATCTCAACTGAAAACCTCACAAAAATATTTCTCTGGAGTTACTAATATGCTGACACGTACCTCTTGGTGATCGACGGTCAGGATCTACTTCAGCTATTTCACCTCCTCCTCATCCACAAAATTCTGGAGTTGTGGATCTTGTGCCACTTGTCTCTCCTTAATTATGGATGGCCCCAAAGTACTTTGAATATACGAAGTTTCGATGCTCAAGCCCTAAAATGTCACATCATTGCATGCCTTTCAATTTGCGGGGGCAGACATTGATGGTTTGGAGTAACCCGCTTTTCACCTCGCAATTCTCCTGATGCTGACATGTAACCCCTTGGTGAAATCGAGGTTTGGATTGTGGGACCAACTTGAGAAATTATCTCCCATGCAACTTGGTTCCCCGCAATGCCTCTTGTCCATTGTTCTCACTCTCCAATGGGATATGATGGTTGTGACCTTAGCCCTTGCTTCCTTTTCATCATATCACCCTTGTTCACCTATCCTCTAATCCAATGATCCAGGATATCTCTTGATCCTACAGTGGTGATTGCTCCCGAATTCGAAGGGGGATGGTCATGATCCTTAGAACCCCTTACAACAGATCTCTAACGATCTAACTCCTACGTAGATTCTTCAAATCCATTCCTCTTGATCTTTTCAAATTCACTATCAGAGTTCGATCTTGACCATGAGACTCTGACCAACAGGCTTGACCCATACCGGCCTGGTGTTTCAACCAGACACTCTGATACCAAACTGTAACATCCCTAGCCACCCACAGGCCAGGGTATGCTACCATCAAGCCCACTCTTGGACTTTGTACTCTTACCGATACCTTCTTTCATTAATAAGAACGCATAAGATACAAGATTTAATGACACGCACAAAAATATCCAACAAGCATGCATAATCTAAGATTTAGTTAGATGATAATTAAAATACACAATGGAATACATTCATACACAGATAATAATATCACAACAGAGAGCACTTATCTTTATAAAAAGGAGACACCAACTGGTTGTAGACCAAAGATGTTCCACCCAACCGTAGACACCACTGCTCCAAATCTCAACAGTAGTGTCACCCCCGAGCCAGGGCTATGAATCCACAAGGACAGTTCTAGAGTGTACTTGGGTTCCCAAACCAGTTAGCTCTCAATATCTCATAGGTTTCCCAACACCCACAACAATCTAGGTACCCAACTCTCTTCTACCCAACCTATACCACCCAAGAGAATGGACCTCCACCCTTCTCTGCCATTCATTCCCTCAGGCATTCCTTCTCATTTTTCGAGGGTCTCCAGCACAGCTAGTCCAGAATTTTAATGTTGGAACTCTCATGACTCACAGTTGTGAGAAAACTAGGGCACAAGCCAATGCATCTAAGACATGCAGGCCCCAAGTCATGGCTGGGCATCTAAGACATGCAGGCCCCAAGTCATGGCTGGATTGCACCAACGACCATTACAACCAACTATCCTATGGCTAATATTCAAAAATTACTTTCCCTTTACCAAGCCAAGACGCAGGTGAGGATGGATCAATGAATGGGTGAGTGAGTGCATGAAAGGGTGTGAGGGAAAAAATGGTACGAATGCAGGAGTGAAGGAACGTTCTAGCCAACGAAAAACACCACAATCAAACTAGGGATGGGTTTAAGTATTTTC
This sequence comes from Picea abies, assembly GCA_900067695.1. Lineage (NCBI taxonomy): Eukaryota > Viridiplantae > Streptophyta > Pinopsida > Pinales > Pinaceae > Picea > Picea abies. Next base: position 28 of record CBVK0105244226.1, on the reverse strand, counting down.
GTGGGGAATCAAGAACCTCCTGGCCTTC
>CBVK0105244225.1:0-12265 GCA_900067695.1 Picea abies | reverse complement strand
AGGGATGGGTTTAAGTATTTTCGTGGGGAATCAAGAACCTCCTGGCCTTCCCTAAGAAGCTCATGTAACCGATCCCCTCCCTTAGGAAAAAAGGGTAATTAACACATGAATAAACATTTATCCCCTCAAGCCCCATCTCTTGTGGAATCATATCCCCCTATAACTCTAGTCCTTGTCTGTCTAGCAGTCAATAATGTGTTTATTATTAATAATGATCAAAAAATTACATTTCTTGGGCATATTGGCCCTTTGATAATTTTTTGGGCACCCTGGCCTCTCAACATTGTAAAAATACATTATTTAAAATGGGGGTTCAAAACCTGGGGTGTTACATCCCATCACCGACAATATTAAAATACTTTGATGAACATTCTTTTAGGCCTCATAGAATTATTCCTTTCGATCCCCATTTAGCTAGGAGGAAAACTATGGCCATAGAGGTTGAGGTTTTTGATTCTCCCTTAGATTACAATATCCTCTTAGGTCACATATATCATTACTATTTATCAATTCTATTTCTATAAACCTAATCTAGTTGCATATCTAGGACCCAATATGTTTTTAATTGATAAATATACAAAGGCATGTGAAAATGTGGGTTTAGGGATACCTTTCTCTTATGGGAACTTTCAATCTCCCACTGCCCATATCTTACGTAGAAGTTTTCCCTATGTATGTAGTTTCATCAACCACTACGAGATCCAAAAATGTAGAACATTCCTTCAAAATGTCATATTTTGAAAATCCATGGAATTTACCAGAACCTTCTATCTTAGCAATGGAAAATAGACATGCAAGCATGTCTATGCCATTTTCCGCAGTGAGAATTTCCTATCAGGCCATTGAAAGGGCCTCAACATCCATTTATCTCATTTCTCCTTCAACAAATGAATTGGATTAGTTCATTTCAATCGTGTGGGCCTCAGACTCTAACCTTACCATGGATTCCTCATATATGGTTTTTCCTTTTGATAAATCCATCCTGGAGGCCATGTCTAGCTAAGCGAAGATTTAGGAGGGTATGAATCATTGCTCATACTTTCTTCCTGAATTAAAAAGAGTGGAGAATGGAGTTTTCATTATCACCAAGCCTAGATCTGATGGTTGGTATGTGAACCCCCTAGTGACACTTGATGTGTATGCTGAAGGAACATGTCAAACATATCTAAAACCATGCCAATCAACATCTCCAACAATATCAAAGTCATGGAAAATGTATTGATATGGGTATATTTTTATTTGGAAGAGATTCAAACTTATATTGCTCCGTTCAAAGAATTCCATGATTTTTTTTCTCAGACTTATGAGGAAATTCTTGGAATTGACCCAAGAATTATCAAACATGAGATTAAAATGTATGAAAATGTGAAACTTATTCGAAAAATGTTACAACCTATCAACCCTAGAAATGATGCTACCATCAAGGTAGAGGTAGAAAAGTTGCTTACGGCTAGTATCATTTACTTGGTTCCATTAATTGAGTGGGTATTGGTATGGGAATATTTATCATAGGTATCTCACTGAATAATCAACAATATATCCCTAGGATTAGCTTAACAATCCTAGACAAAAAGGGGCTATATTTCCTATGGTTCTCCTAGATCTAGAAGGCAAACAATTCTCTACACTAAAAAGGAGTAGATCAACATACCTTTTTGTTTGAGGACTGTCCTTGAGTGTCCTGGCTAGTGTAGATATGTTGCTCTAGCTACAACTCCTGTCACCTTCTTGTTGCACACAAGTAACACACACTACCAAAATTTTTCCTTTCTCTAGTGCTAAGAATAATAACTAATGCCTTAGATATACCTTTATTAACCAATGATATAATAAGTTCCAATTCATTCATGAAAAAATCAAATAAAATGGAGGGAAAACCATCGATCTATTATTAATCATAAGAACATTACATCAAGACATGCATACCTCAAATGATGATGCAAGATCCTTTAACTTCTTTGTTCCTTAACTCTCTTTACAACTCCTTGGTTAGGCTTGGCTTCACTGACTTATGGATGTGATAATGGATACCTCTACAGTTGGACAACATAACAATACCATTAAATCCTCACCACTCTTTCCCAAGGCTTTCCTTTGTTATATAACTCTTGGAGGAGGCTTGGGAGAGGATTCTATATCTTGTAAAGGCCACTAGAGACTCAAGTAATGTGAGCTCCTACGACTTTTCCATGAAGATCCAACTTATCCCTTGCCTATCACCTCATAACTCCCTGATTCTAGAAGTTTAGAAGTGCCTCGCTTGTTGAGCCACTAGCAACTAGTTAGTCCTCACTTGTTGTCTACTAGGCATATCGTGAGGATGCCAAAAAGGGCTCTAAAAGGGTTCAAACCTTAGGAAAAATATGTATTCTAGCCTCTATACTTTGATGGCTTCCTCTCTCGCCTATAGGGTGGAAATTAAATCTATAATAGATTGTCCCTAATGTGTGAGGTCAAGAAAGGAGTGGATGGATGAAATACATTACAATAATATCCATGTGAGGCAATGCAAGGAGAGAGAAAAGGAGTCCTGCAATAAAACACCAAGGATGAAAGAATATATAGACAAATCCCCTATGTAGACATATTCAAACTCTGAATGAGCATGGAAACCAAATAATACACTGCGGATCCATGATATGAAATGCTAGACCATGACCAAGAAATAATACACAATGGATCCATGTCATCAGTAGGATTGTATCCATAAGACAATACAATGTGGATCTACGTCATGAACTTGATCATAGCCACCAACAAATACAATGTGGATCTATGAAATAGCATATAGATATCAGGAAGATAAAAATCACTAAGGAAAGTTCCCCCAAAGTCTTCAAAGTACTTATAGACAAGTGATATAATCCATCAGAACATGGGAGGGGATGTTGTAAAAGAAGGATATGATCCCAACCCAAGGTCTTCATCCCAAACCCTGATGGTATGAATCTACAACATGTGAATAGATGAGATGATATCGAGCATGGTATAAACCGTCTGATTACTAGTCATTGATGTATACCATTAACAGACATGAGGGGACCCACTAACGATGAAGATGGACCCCAAGTTACCTAGTAAAAATATAGCGAGTGTGAATAGAGGATATGATGTTGAACACTCATAGAATCAATTGATCAAGATTCAATGATGTAAACCTATTTTTTATCACGATGAGGCTTGCCACTGATGAATGAAAGATCCAAGGTACTTGGTGGTTTCTAGATTCCTCTCCTAGATAATTTGTTGAAGTCGATAGGAAGAGATCCCTTAAAGGAGGGCCTTGATGTATCCCCCATAAATTGACATGAAAAATACACCGAGAGATGATTTGAAGAGAGAGTATCACTAAGTAAAATTGACATAGGGATGGATGATGCATAAATTCAACAAAATAGTAGATGACCAACTTAGGCTTACACTTCCCTTGAACATATAGCATGACACAATGGTGACTTGGAAAAAAAACACAATTGATGGAAAAATACAGTGCAACAATGCAAGAGGCATCGAAGCACTCTCCATGATGATTGGAAGAGTAATCAGTCGAAGGAGTATCTATGATTCATATTACCAGGACAAATCCTAGGCAAGCTAAAACCCAATTGTATGATGAGGAATCAAACACGTTCCATGTTCAAGGGAGACTCGACTGACATTGACATTTTGAGAATAGACCAATGGTGAAAAAAACCCACTCTTTTTCAATTTGTATTTGTTGTTTTTTGTCTCCTTCATGGTTTAACGAGCATGGAGTAATGTTGCAAGAATTCTCAGTACCTTTTTCATGTCCTTTTATGAGTCTAAAAAAGAGAGAAAAGTATACTCGATAGGAGAGAATGAGTGGCTTAACAACATGCTCCTATGTTCCATGTGCATGGAACCGACCTAAGTAATGAGGAATGAAAATGGTACTGACAAGTGAGATCCACTCTTAGCATTTTTTCTCTCCCTAGGTAGGTGGATGAATAACGAAGGCCAAATAATGCAAGAGGCAGATGGTCAAGGAGCCTACTGCATATCTAGAAGAAGGATATGTGAAAACAACAATGCAACAGTGGGAGGCATGATGAGAGTAGAAAATGCATAGGTGACCATTAAGAAAGAAATAATATTTCGGGAACCCTCATAGAATATGGCCAGAATATAGATGAAGAGAGGAGAATAAGGCTCAACTTCAAGTCATGGTAGGGATAAAGGAGGGATCGCGAGCCTACGGGAAAACACAACATGGGCACCAAATGGAAATCCAAGTGCTAACTAGGGAACCCATGAAGGGTAGGTACTACCAAACCAGTTACATGCAAAAGGAGTGGTTAAGGTCACAACTGTCCAGGTTTGAACCTAAGGCATAATGCTCACAGTATGGACGGTTAATAATGCAAGGTGTAAAATGCATGGAAAACCTCATCCCTATATGCTAGTTTAAGAATATATGTCTCAAGTGTAGTGGATGTCACCATCTTTGTAAAAACGTCCCTAGAATCATGTCAAACACATGTAAACTAGATTCTAAGTTCAATTAAAGTAAAAATGACATTAAAATAAAATGAGCTCAAACAAAATAAAAACCCACTTCCTTGGTCTCATAGTAAAAAATGAATATTTTATTGCCCAAAAAGATATAAAAGAAAAATTCACGTTGGTAAAAATTCATTCTTCACTTGGAAAGAGAGTAGTGTGGAGAGCTTGAGGAGTAATCCCTCATCCAAGATCAAGTTGGGAACTCAGTGTGGATATTTCTTCAACTATCCAATAATAAATCTTGATCCAGGTAAGTACTAGAGAACCCCTACACATTTATTTGTTTGATTATTTCAAGTGTTTGGGAGAAAACACGTGGCCTGGAAGCCCGCAGAGAATTCGACCGAGCCAATATTAGGGTGGCCTTGCATGATGCCATGGGTTTGTCATATAGGGACTCACATGACAACATGAGGGTGTCATGTAGGGCCCCACTTGATGCACTTAGGGAATCCAATGAGGCCAGGGAATTTTTCCTTGGGCTGATCGATCATGTGCTTGTGAAGGAGGGTTTTGGTGAGCATGCTATATTTGAAGGAATCTTTGGACTGATGGTACTGGATGAAAATCACTAGGTAAATTGATTGAATTAAAGGAAAGGAAACATGAGGCTGATGGATATGCAACCCAGGGAGAAAATGTAACTTTGACATCTCTCCGATATTGTGGGTTCTTGAAGTTATTCCATTATCCATTGCTTGGCTCCCATGGAGCCTGACCAAGATTTTTTCATCATCTAGGGGAAGGTGTTGTTGTTGGACATAGATGGCATCTATTTTTTTAATGTACTATTCTAGAGAGGGATACGATAATGAGTGGGGTATGCACCAGGTGGAGATGAGCGTACGGTGATAGACTATATTGAGGAACATTGTTAGGTTGGTTCACATAAGAGTAGTAGCCATATCCCCATTCAAGATATTGTGGATCTACCATAGAAAACCATTCTTTTCTGCATCACCTGGGCATCGGGGTCCACTACTCCTCATTTGGCATCCAAATCCAACATGCAAGTGGCTCTAGTGTGCCTATAACCTACGATCTTCAAGAAATGCAAGGGAGTCCTTGATAATATGAAGTCCCAACTAACTCGATGAAAAAAGGGAAAGCATAAGAAGTTTGGGTATGGATCCCTCTTGGTTACCATATTTCTAGAGAAGGTACCTCAGTTGAGGCCCTGGATGGTGATGGGTGATCCCACGCCTACAGACCCGTAGATGATATTTTGGGTGGACAACATATCGAGGCTGCCATGGAGATAGCATGATGATCATTATGGGATTGGTGTCACCAATTGGTGGCTTCAAAAAATCATGAGTATAGAGGATTTCCCTTATGAAGGCATCAAATTTCTCCAGGATCTAGAGTTATCACTGCCCCCAGGATAGGCATGGGGCCCCACAGGTAAATGTGTTTATGAGTTTTTTTTCTTTCTAATTTTTTATTGGTATTTTTGGCATATATAATTTTTTTTGGTGGGTGCATACTGACACAATGTCATGTTTTGCATATGTAGGACCATAGCGTCCAGAAGGATGGGACCAAGATCATCTCTGTAGTAGGGATGAGGAGTCATCAGGAAGAGAGGGAGGTGGTAGCAGTGAGGAGTTGTGTTGCATCCAACAAAAACTAGAGGGGATGACCATGGGAATACCCCCCACACTAGAGTGGGATATTCCCGTGCATCTGGGCCAACATTCTTAGGGTGCTTCCCACCCCTTTCACCAACTTCTCTGAAAGGTGGATCTGGCAGCCTTATGCTACCATCAGCATGAGTATTGAGTAGCTAATGGTACTCCATTTTGTATTAGATGCATTTATTAGCCGGTTGGCATGGTTATGTATTAGGAGGCCGATAGAGCCTCGATTTTGTATATGAACCTCTTTTTTGAATTATGTAATCACATTTTTTGGACACACACACACACACACACACACATATTTTGTTTCAACTGGGACTTATGTTTGTCTAAATGTTGTGAATATGAACCCATGTTTTATGTACATGCATGCTTAATTACTTAATTTAATGAGACAAATGCCAATCTAACACACAATTATCTAGTGAATCAATTGGTGCATTAGTTCTTCATTGAACATGGAAATATTCAATATTCTCAAAGTAACGCTCAAGAAGACACACCCTCATGTACTTACACAAAAGGATGAGATATCTAATGCTACATGTGCAGTTCAACTGTGAGACCAAAATTTGGGATTCCAATCTAATAACTACATAATGAATGCCAAGGGAAAGTGATTTAGACAATAGTTCAATGATGACACTATACTCTGCAATATTATTAGTTGCAGGACCAAGGTAAACACCTCCTGAACTCACAAGCTCATCAGTGGGAGAAAAGATCACCCAAGTGACAGACACAATATTTTGGGTACTGCAACTCACCATCAGCATATCCCACATAGACTGAGGAGGGAGATGGCATCTTCAAATCAAGCATAAATCATGATAATCAATGAACTAAGAAAACTAACATATACACAAAAATAAAAACACACCACTCCAAAACCAAACAAAAAAACACCTGTGTACAAATAATCATGCAGAAAAATGGCCTAAGAATAATACTTCTTTAGGTAGATCCCATTACAAGGCTCTGAAAGAGGGTTCCCATCACAATCCATAATCTCATAGGCCCCTCTCTTTAAGACATGTTTTACAATGTAAGGACCATGCCACAGGGGTTCAAACTTACCTGCACCCAAGGTGTCATGGTCCTAGTCATAAACCAACACCAAGTCACCTTCCAAAAAGACACAAGGACATACAAATTTTTCATATTGAGCTATGACGCACTTCTTGTGTGTTTCATTGGAAAAAGTAGCATCACTATGTTGTTCATCAAGTTGGGCCAAGTACAAGAGAGGCTCCTCCTCGACTGAGGTATTGGGTAACTGTTCTACGACAAGTTTCAATGATGGGATTTCACATTCAATCAGTGATAGTACCTCTAGAGTGTAAACAAGTTAGAAGGGGGTAAATCCAATGGAAGTTTTGGCATAGGTATGTTAAGCCCATAATGTTGAAAAGAGCATAAGGTGCTAGTTTGTCTTGTGTTTTCCTAACATCCTCTAGATCATTGTCTTGAGGACACAATTGATGGATTCTACTTGGTCATTGGCTTGAGGGTAATAGGGTGTCAAGTTCTCATGCTGGAAACTCAACCTGACAGCTAACTCATATATCATATTGTTATGAAAATGGGACCCATGGTTCATCACTATGGTCTTTGGAACACAAAACCTAGCAATTACATGATTGAATACAAAAAGAGTGTAAGTGGTGCCATATTTAGAAAATGTAGGCATGGCCTCAACCCATTTAGTGAAGTAGTAAATGACCACAATGATGTATCCACGACCATTGGCTGAGGTAAGGCTTACATGTCATGAAATAAATTCCCTACTTAGAAAAGGGGTCAATGGTCACAATAGGATGAAGGGGGGTAGGATGAACATGCATCTTATGAGTGAATATTTGAGAAGAATGACATTTCTAGACCTAATTCATTCAATCCTTGAAGATCGAGGGCCATAAATAGATAACACGCAATATCTTTTGGGTAGTGGCCAACCCATAGAGATGACCGCCACATGCCCCCACATGGAATTCATTGATAACTCTTTCAACTTCCTCATGGGTAAGGAAACAAATAGAATCAAATCAACCCCCCGATGATATAGGGCTTCATCTACAATAAGATAGTTTCTATCCTGATTCCTTATGCATCGATGTTCATCATGGGAAAGATGAGGATGAAAACATTGAGTTTGGAGGTAGACCAATACATCTCCATACCATGGATCTAACGAGTCAATAAGGAACAATAAATCATCAAGGAAATATTCATTAAGTATTGGTTCCTCATTAGCTCGGGGAAGTTCATACATCAACTCTGTGAAATACAAGGATTTCTTAGACTTGGATGAAGTAAATTCCAAGTCAAACTCTTGAAGGACTACAATCCACTACGAGTGTTTTCCCCCAATGATATGATGACTAAGGATGTGCCGCATTGGGTTGTGATAAAAAAATACAATGGTTTTTCACAAGAGGATGTAATGACATAATCGTTGGACAACATACACTGTCGCCAAGGCCAACTTCCCAACATGAGAGTATTGAAGCTTGGGACTAGCAAGTCCCTTGCTAATATAGTAAATGATATGATCTCATTACACATTGTCCTCTTGGACGAGCACCATGCCAATGGTGGATTCAGAGGCTGTGAGATAGAGCAGGAAATATCGAGTATAATAAGGAGGGATCAATAAGGGAGTCGACATCAAGGCCTTATTCAAGACATCAAATGACCATTGTTCTTGGGAATCCCACACAAAAGGTACACTGTTCTTCAACAAGCGCATAAAACCTTTTGTGATCTCAGTATAATTGGCAATGAATCGATGCAACAAGTTTTCCTTCCCTTGCAAACTTTGAAGTTGGTGAATGGTACGAGGGGGAGGAAATTTGACAATAGCCCTGACCTTCAAGGGATCAACCATGATCCCATACTTAGACAAAATGAATCCTACCAATCTCCCAGACACCACACAAAATATACATTTATGTGGATTCAAACGAATGTTATAGTATCAACATCGAATAAAAATGGCTCGTAAGTGACCATGATGATCCTCATGGTGCTTTGAGCGAGAAGCCAAATAATATAAGTAGGCCTATATGATTTGTTTTATGTTGTGAAAAGTGTATGAAATGACCCACTGGAAAGTGGCTCCAACATTTTTAATACCAAATGGTGTTTTTCGATAAGAAAATATACCCCAAGGGAAAATGAAGGCAGTGTTGTGTTGATCTTCTGGTTTTATCTAGATCTAATTATAGCGGGAGAAAACGTCCATGAATGAGAATATTTCACTACCGACACATTCATCGATAATATGGTCAATGAATGGGGTTGGATAGTTATCCTTTGGACAAGCCTTTTTTAAATCCCTATAATGGACACAAATCTGAATAGTTCCCAATTTTTTAGTGACTAGAATGATGTTAGAAATCCATTTAGTCAAGGGAACCAGATATATAAACTATGCAGGAAGAATATTTTCTACCTCCGCCTTTATGGAAAAAAATTTCTTTGGATTAACTGGTCGGAGATTCTGCCGAACTAGTTTGGCTCCTTCATACGTATTAATCTCATCTTTGACAATCTGGTGGTCAATGCGAGGAATTTCTTCATAGTACCAAGAAAAAACATTGCAAAATTATTGAATACGGTTGTGTATGTATCAATTTCTTGGGGTGAACAATCAACACCTATCAGGATGTGTTCCATGACACTTGGCTTCTGGGAAATGTTAATGGTTATGGTTTTCTAAATGTTGGCCAAGTTCTCTTTCGATAAAACATCATGGATTATGATGGGAGACTGGGACCATTGAACATGACCAGGGGCAACATGATTTTGAATTTCATCCTCAAACCATTCCAAATCAAGGAGAAACGATGTGTGATAAATCCTCCCATGGCATCTCAAGGGAAGCCATGACCTCCATTATAGCTTCATCATATGGAAGTTCAAGATCGAGGAATTCATTTGAAACAAGAAGAGGATGGATGACCCAAGAGGGTTTGGGATACTAATCATTTTCCACGTCCCGAAGGGAATTTGATTTAGGGCTAGAATATGCTGACTGGATCGCCTGGTAGGAAATATCTATTGGAGTGAGCGACATTGATACTCCATATCTATCAACATCCTTAGGGTGTGGTACCACCCAAGGGTTAAAATACCCTTGGGATCCTTTGGTAAATGATGAAATCATTTTGATAGGATCTACATTGGTAGTGGGAGATGGTGGGGGAAGGGGAAATATTCCCATCAACGATGGATCTTTGAACATCCCTACACCGACATTCATAAAATAATGCGTAGTATCATCGACAAAGGGTAAATTTGACCCCACATTAGATCTAAGGTCTGGTGTATAGAATGCAAGTTGATTCATGGAAACAATTTACCCTTGGTGAGGGAAGTGTAGGACCCTAAGGACCAATGAGACAACTGCAGTCATCTCATAGAACCAAGTACACCTGAGTAACAAGTTGTACTCAATAGGTGTGTCGACGACCTCTACCACCATAGAGATAGTATTTCCACCTAAATCAATGGGTAAGGTGGTGATTATTCCATGGGGTTGGAACATGTGTCCATCAAATAATTTTAATAGTGTCACTGATGTGTTGAGCTTAGGAGATCCAATGACCTTCCAACAAGAAATCGACATGATACAAGTTGAGGCTCCTTCATTCACCACTATTCGATAGATGTTTTTCCCTAAATATCGCATTATAATATGAAAGGATACTTATGGGAGACCCTATGAGTAACCTGGGATGAATCAAAGGTCATCAAGCTCAACTCTAAGGGATAAACCCCACCTATGGTAGATAGCAAGGCTTTTCGCTGCATTGGGAAACTTTAGACAACTTCAGGCGCCGACATGGCATAAGGTGCCTGGGCCAAGTATTCCATAATACTATAGTTGTGGGCATCCTGTGTGTTAGGATTATGTGTCATACATCAAAGAACAACCTTTGGGGGGTGAAGTGGTGCATCAAAGGATGTCATCTCTATCTGGAGAGGGACACTAGGCTGGGAAGAAGATGTTGCTTCCAAAGAAACATTGGAAGGCTTGAAAATGTCATAGTTCTTAGCCCGCATTTGAAAATTGACCATTTGGTCGACATGAAAATGGTGGCATTCGAGGAAGACCCTGCGTGATGATGGGTACCTTCCATGCCTCATGGAGGGGTAAGATTTGTGGCAACCATGTTTTGAAGTTGAGGGGGGAAAGGATGGGTTAAGACAATAGGCTTCTCGGAGGCCAACTGTTGTGCCAAAAATATATGGACATCATCCTTTCAAGGACACTAGTGAGTAGGGTGGTCATCCCCACAATTGATGCAGGGAAAATGAATATTTCTTTTCTCCTTAGTGCCTCCCTCCTGGGTCTTCTGGGTAGAGGTAGTCCCTTTCTCGGTGCTGGAATTATTTTTCTTGTTCCATTTCTTCTTTCCTCCAGGTTGCTGATGATTCTTCGGTTGTGTGGAATTCACCGAATTCACCTTAGAGTTTTGAGAATATATTTCAACAGTTTGAGCATTAGTTCTAGAAGCCGATGGGTGTGATATAATCAAAATGTGACCCATTTGTTTAGATAATTGGTTCACAGATGCATGGGAAACAAAACCAACCACACCATCGACATGGGGTCCCAGGTTTGTCTTCCTGGCATATTTCAATGATCGAGGAGCATTTGGAATGATGTTATGTAGAGTACTGAGAGTATATCAAGTCTAAGTGTTGGGCATGCATAATATATTTCTCTTTGGTAGCCACCTAGACCATAGCTACATCCATAGAAATTGGTGGAAGGAGGGATTTAGTGAACCACTCCATCAAGAGTTTATCCGAGATATGAGTTTTAAGCATCCTATATATTCATCTCCACTCATATATAAGATCAGAAATATGTGTGGCATTATATTGACGCAAAGAATCAATAGCTTAGTTCTTATCTTGTACCAAATGGGAAATTGATAATGCGTTAATAACACCATTTCCAGGTTGTTTACGATTTTAAAGGAATTGCCTTTTAATTCAATATGCCATTTTTTGGAAGCTCTGGTCAAGTATATTTGGAAAATACACAACCTACCTCACACTATCACTCATGAACGGTGGACAAGTTGTCG
>CBVK0105244211.1:0-18059 GCA_900067695.1 Picea abies | reverse complement strand
TTTTTTTTTTTTTTTTAATCAAAATAATCAATATCAAATAAAAGAATCATGTTTAAATATTTTTCAAATTTTGTGGGATGAATGTGGATGAAATAATGGAGATGGCTTTCTAATAAGTTAAAATATCTCTTGAAGTGGATAATTATTAATAAATATTTGATTTAATGAGTTAAAATGTCTTTTCAAGTGGATAATTATTAATAAACATTTGATTTAATGGAGATGGCTCTGTAATGAGTTAAAATGTCTTTTTAAGTGGAGAATTATTAATAAACATTCGATTAGACAAATAGTTTGATGAAAAAAAGAAAGGACATGCACCATCCAATATACTTGGTTTAAGTTTATATTATTGATATGTTTTAATCATAGAAACTAAAAGATAATGCAATATCAATTATTGAATACATGCATTGATTTCAACAATGGTATAACACAAAACAATAGGGCATATTGATTTCAATGATGATATTAAAAAGATGATTCACAAAAATGATTTAGCAATGATATAATATAGAACATTAGGTGCATTTATTTTATAGATGGTACAATGAAAAATGATTTAGAGCAATTAGTTGCAATGATTTTATCAATGGCCTAATGCAAAACAATGCAATGCATTGATTTTAGTGATGACACAATGATAAATGATTTACAATGCAATGCATTGATTTTAGTGATGACACAATGATAAATGATTTAGAGAAATTAGTTGCATTGATTTCAATAACCACATAATGCAAAACAATATGCTTTGATTTAAGTGAGGATACAATGAAAATGATTTAGCATAATCAAGTAGTTGTATTCATTTTAATGATGATATGACACAAAACAATAGGGTGCATTGATTTCAGTATAGAGCATATTGATTTCAATGATGCTATTGAAAAAAAGAAATCAGATAAATAAGGGAGTTGAAATGATTTCAACAATGATATAACACAAAACAATAGGGTGCATTTATCTTAGAGATATGATGTCAAACAATATAGTGCATTGATTTCAATGATAATGATATAACATTAAACAATAGGATGCATTGATTTCAGTAATAATACTATGAAAAATCATTCAACTCATTAATTGATTGAAGAAATTATATGAAGCACATAATGATTTTAATTGTGAGATAGTGCAAATTATCAAGTGAAATGAATTTAGCAATGCAGTGAAAACCAATTTCAAAACATATATTATAAGTTGAATTCCTATACTTTGTTTGGTTATGTGTGATTTATGTATTAGTATTTGCACATTAAAATGATTATAATATTAAAATATGTAAAATCTGAAAAACTAAGGAGCTCTGAAATTCCTTAAGGTCTCACTTTTAGTGCAATCATGTCTAAGAGAAAAGTGGATCAACAAGATAGATTGAAATCAATTACTATGTAATATATGAGTTATTCAATATCTTCCTCTTATCACTTCTTAATGATATTATGTATCTTAACCATTCCATTTTGTTATTATTCAACATCTTCATCACTAAAAATGGTTACTTTACTATTATTCGGATGCCCGCAACTGGAACCAGCGTAGATCTATTTAACTATGTATCTATCATGCGTCGAGAGGGATCAAATACCTTGAGGTGTTAACCTTTCCTCAAGATTTTCACTTTAAAAAGGGGGTTTTCACCTCAATGGATTGGATCCCTCTCGACGCATGATAGATCCGGAGTTAAATGGATCTATGCTATTTCCATTCATGTATGAACAAAAATGCTCACTTTTTTATTTGAAATAAAATAATTCACTAAAAAAAATTATTATTAACACTTTCCCACTACTGATATGTGATGCAACACATATTGCTACCATGTTGTGGCAAACAACAACCCCCTCTACTTTTCAAAAAAGTAAACAGACCCCCTTATTAACTTTGGTAATGTCACCTTGATTTGTTCTTAGTTTTATATTTTTAGTGTCTTTTATGTCTTGTTTGTCCTTTTGACATTCTCATCATCTTTTTACTCTTCGATATATTTCCATTGATATGGTTTTTTTGGTTTGATTTTCTTATATAGTCATGTAAATATTTTATTATTTAGGTGATTGGTTTGGCTTTCATTGGACATTTTTAAATCACAACGTCTTGGTTAGTTATTGGAAATAGTCTTAATATGAATTCCTCACGTTCACTTTTTACGAGGAATATTTTTTTCATTCAATAATTAACATGTGATTCTAAAATGTGGTTTAATTGGTTGATTTAAATTTACCAACAATTGAGTGATTATTAATTATTTTGGAGTTAATTTCCTCAAATTTGCATAATATCCTCAATTTCAAAACATAATGTCCAATTAAGCTATGTAGTTTTGTTTTATGTAGATATGTGATATCAATCAAATTTGATTTTATTTGGAGATCTTGTAGTTTATATTTTAATAGATTTTTGTTATGAATTTCATTTCTTATTATATTGGTGTCTATTACAGATCTGTAGTTCAACTACAGTCTCCAAAATAGTTCATTCAGTTAAAATTATTCGAGGTGTAATGATTGGGCAACATCTATTGGCAAATTCGTATCATTTTGAGGAGACGCTCTTCTGACTTCTGTTCTGGGCAAACGATGAGGAATATCTTCAAACAATTGAAAACTCACTTCCCAAATTGGGTGGTTTACCTTACACAAGGGCATTTTCCTCGGAAAATGAACCAATTGAGAGAAATCTTATAGGATTCAAGAGGGCGTTTTTAGAATTTATGTGTTGTCGGTTTTCAAGAGGCAAACCTCCAGATTCAATCCTAGCCAAACAGTGAGGAATATGAAGAAATGGTTGAAAACCCACTTCCAAAATGGGTCTATTTAATTAAAATCTAGAGCATTTGCTAACAACATTAAGATATTTGGAGAAATCATGACCTGAGTGAGACGGACTAGATTTCATATCTGTTTTAGGAGACTATCTTCAAACTTGGATTATGAGCGAAAAAATAGGAATTTGGGGAAATGGTTGAAAACTCGCTTCCGAAACAAGGTCAACTACCTTATATTAAAAATTTTATCCCACAAACTCAGCCATTTGGGAGAAATATTATCAGGAAGGAGGTGGACCAGATTTGATGTTACGTTAGCTCACAGGAATAAATTTTGCAGGTCTATTTCTTGGGGATCAGAGAGTTATTTCCAAAAATGGTTGAAAACCCACCTCAAAAACATTCACATTTACCTTATCCTAAAATTATTTGCGAACAAGTTAAACAGTTTGGGAGATATGATGTTTGTTTTGGTCGGGTTCTCTCCAGAATTAGCATTTTGAAAATTTTGTAGCTGATTTTGTTCTGAATTATGTAATTGATGTTGTTCTGAATTTTGTAGTTGATTGAGGAGAAACTTTTCGCTGACTCAAAGGGGATTCGCCCTATAGGAAAATGAATGTACAAAACTATGTTTATTCATGAGTGTAATGGGTTCCAAATTTGACACTGGGGGAAGTAATTATGCAGGGAAATAAGCACTTGATTACACTGTTGTATCAGAGGGATTTTATTTCTCTGGGATTCTAGAGGACTATGTAAGAACAGATTTATTTGAAGTTAATAACAAATTTTTATTCACTTACACTATTGTATGATTTTCAAATTTGTTGTTACTTCTTCTTGTTAATTCATTTTTGATTTGAATCTTTTATTTCTTAAAGTTATCTTTACAGAGAGGAATAGATTTTAATCAGAATTCGATTATAAGTTCATGGGAATTGGATTGTAGTTAATGATAACTATTTATCATTTAATTATAATATTGTTTTGTTTTAATTATTGTTGCATTGAAAGAACTATTTCTTCAATATGATAGTAGATTTTATATTGAATCTATTTTATTGAGTTTAAGTATATGTTTTGATTGATTTGAATAACTATTTATTTAAGTCATTACATTTCATATTTGCGTGAATAACTTGCAAATCATATGAATTGTTTCTATTATTTACAAGTGAATCCTTACCTTGAATCTAATATCAGTTATTTCCCCGTTTAGCACTTTTCTCTTGATTCAGATGAGATTTGCATCTTGTCCTACTCAAGATAGGATAGAATAGATTTTACTTATGTCGTTTGCATCCTAGATTAAAACTGTATTTGCATTTAATCCATAAAGTCTCATTCTGCATGAGAAAAACCCAAATGTGGCTTAGTTAAGCCCTTATTTCAACGAACGTAAGGGATTTCCTTCTCCAAGTAGCTAAAAAAAGGTAATTCCTTCTTTTTTTATGCTAATAAGAACAAGTATCAATATGCATTAGTAGATAGAAGATCTTGTACATAGACAATTGTACATACATAGATTAACTTAGCGTAGATTAACTGTAGGCTAATCTTAGAACAAGGGTAACTAGAGACCCATTGAACCAGTCGGAATCACCATCCCAAACAGATAAGGGTCTGATTGGGACCCTAACCGAGTGATCTCCCCAATGTTGATAATGGTCATTTTTGGCCATCAACATACCCTAAAATTATTTTGGCAGCTTGACAATTCATCCAACACTCGAACATTGATCAATGATGTTACAAAATTAAAATAAAATGATATGTATAATAAAGGACCCTATAATGCGCTACCTACCTTTCAAAGAAGTAAAAAGAACCATAAGAACTTAAATCTCTAGGTTTTATGGAAGCTTTTGCTCAAACTTTTCAAATAATTTTAGGACAATCATTGTGACATATGATGGTGGGTATTCTAGAAAATGACATATTATGATATATAATTCATCGTTCACCTTTGGAAAAAGACTCTAGAGCAGAATATACGGTGAAGTTAGTGGTTGTTATTCATTCTCTAAGATATTCGTTTACGATTTGCAATTAGTTATAAAGGAGAAACCACTTCATTATCATAACATCTCAGTGGGACATTATTTCAGTGCATCTGGTGAAAGTAGTTATCTCAAAACTTTAATTTGTTCTTTATTAATATACAAACACTTGCAATTATTATGCATTATGTAACATATATTGAAAGAAAGAATACACGGAAAATTCACTGAAATCTTATGACCCAGTGAGGTGAGATGGATATTGAAGAATAGAATTTCATTTCATCTCTCTATTATAACTGAACCCGCTACATCTGGTTAGCAATTATCAATTTTTTGAATATGAAGAACTTTCCACTCAACCAATTTCTAAAAATTAATGATTGTCTCTCTGTAATGAAAAAAAATTATATCTACAAAATAAATCGTAGATTTTGATGGATGCTTCAAGCTCTAATAGATTGGGTTGTGACAAAAAAATAATTGTTTGCAGGCTTGGCATACCTGCTCTAATAGATAGTGTTGTGACAAAAAATTGTTTGTGAGCTTGGCATAGATACCTAATCTTTGTATCCATGATTTGGGCAAGTCTAAAGCCTCTAGACCTTACACCCAGAAGGCAGTCCACGATGTACTCTACCAAAATTGGATCTATCGCCATCTATGTGAATGCACTGAATTTGTACTCTTGATACTTGGGGTTATTTTCTAGAGTGTATATACCAATTCATTAGAAAAATGCATGTTTCTATGACTGATGTTTAAATAAAAATTGTACGAGCAGTTAAAGATGCAGATGTTGGCATTCCAAGACCCTGCATCCCAACCAGTAGAAATTGTTCCAGCAATTGATTTTTTTGTTCGACCATTTCCAATCCTAAATCATATAGGCATGCGTAGTTCCAAGCACAGGTGAGGCGGGAAAAGAAAAGTCATAGAAGGCAGTGATTATGTTGATTAATATGCCCATTACTCAATTGATTGAGTTGCATATGTAGCAGTTGGTTTGGTCTTGACCAAGAAGAAACCATCTTGCTAGCAACCATCAAGGTATGTAGTAGTTGGTTTGCTTCTCTTGACCAAGAAGCAGCCAGCTTTCCAACAACCACTATTATCTTGCCTAGCCAAATAACACTTTAATGCGAGTTGAGGATTTGCAAAGTTCTATCCACTCCCTAGTCTCTTTACAAAACAATTTGGTTGATTCTCTCGTGTGCAGGGTGGTTTGGATTTGTTGAAGTCCTCTTGTGAAGGTGATGGAAACAGTGGCAGCATTTGTTAGCCTTGACATTGATGTCAATGCACTAATGTTATAGCCCTAAAATTCCCTACCTATGCATACATGGAATTTTCCTTTCCACTTGCACAATTTTCCAAATTACTATTGAGAATCTCTCTTTAAAAAACCATTTTTTTGAGCATGTACGCGCCCTGCTACACTACTTCTCGCATACATATGTTAGTTGCATACTAGACAACCCACGTACATACTCTAGTTGCACATTAAACAAGTCGTGTTTACCTCCAAAAGTTGCAAAAAATAAAAATTTGCAAGGAATTCGACGGAGTTTACAGGCTATCGAGGGTTTCCCAACCAATTCACTCGTTGTATCCCATCCCCAAACTAAATAACTATCCTTTTGTCATATAAAAGGAGGTCTTGGGGTCCCATTCCAACATCAAGCATTATAATAGAGAAACTCTGCCAAAATCCCTTCCCCTTTTATCCCAAGCTTTGCATCCCTTTCTCATATTTGGCCTCAGCATTTCCCCTCCATCCCTCTCCCTATACAATCCCTTCCTTACTTCCCAAGAATATCAATTGATTTGAGAGGTACAACGATAATGATGCACTTGGAGCAACAGTAAGAGGATGTTGGAACAGGTTCGTGGAGCGTCTACCAAAAATAAGGTTGTAACTATTTTCAATCTTCACATTTGAATAAAAGAATTATGTTTATGTCCCAAATATTGTGTTTTTGTGCTTATTTGATTAATGCATTCACATTTGTATCTGAACCCTAACATTGATAAGTAGAGATAGAATATCTTATAGCTTTGTTGTCTAAATTTTTTTCAAGTCAATTTTGGGAGGAGACCAGTAGTCCAAGAAGCTACAAAGGAGAAGGAGGTCTACACCAACCGAAAGGACCTAAGGTACACCCTATTTTCCTTCTCTTATGTTTTAAGGTCAAATTGTTTGGGGTAGTTTAGAAATAGGATTGGATTTTAAGGGAGATCAATTCTCTTCCTATACTCTGACCCAATATAGTAATGGGGGGATTTTCCCCGCTAGTAGAATTGGCGACTCCACTAGGGAGTATCTCTAGGGTCTTAGTGGTATATCTTGGTTAGATTTGATTTTTCAGTTTCTTTCTGAGTTTTCTGAGTATTCTGAGTCACATTGGGAATCTGGTCACCTTCCAGGTGCCTACTAGCTTCCCTTTCCCAAGGTGTTTGTCCATAATTTTTCTTTTTTTGAAAATTGATAAAGGTGTACACACCCAGTTCTATATACAACATGCGTACATACACATTTTGCATTATATACAGCTCAGGTACATATGCAGGTTGCATGTGCACAACACGCATTTTTGTGATTTTGAAATTTTCTTTCAAAAGATTTTCCTTTTCTTTCTGGAAGCTTTTGGTTCACAAGTCTTCTTAAGTTCTAGAACCCTTTGTTGTTTGGGGTTTAGACAGTTTGTAGGCTCAGATTGTTCATGAAATAAGAATAAAAAATCATCTTGTCTCTTTGTGTTTCCTATCTTTTTTTGGCTTATTTTTAGCTTGAATTTTTAAGAAAAATGAGTTGTATTTTGAATCGTGTATTCTACAATTTATTTTAGCATCTTTCGTTAGTTTTGCTTTGATTGGAAGAAAATAAAAAACTTTCTTTGCATTGTTATTTGAAAAAGAAAAAGAAATTAGCATAGTGTTGTGTTTTCTTCTCATCTTGAAATCATTTCAAAAGAAATATAAGAAAGAAAATCCTTTCATTTGCTCTTTTGTTTCACTCGAAAGTTTCATTGTGAATTTTGCATGGAAAGGAGAAAAGATTGCATCTTTATGTTTGAAGTATTGTTCATGCATTTTATTTCTTGAAACTTTTTCATTTGAAGGATTAGTGTAAAGTCTTATTTTCCAGTGTTTGAATAAGTTTAATTTTTGCAAGAGTCTCAAACAACATAAGTTGCATTTCCATTCCTTGAGTAAGAAAAGCCCCTAAAACAAACATGCTAATCTAAAATATATTAGTAACACTTTTTCTAGGGTTCACCAATAGCTTAGGATAGGTCCTTGGATTAGGTGTGGAGAGGTAAACTCTCTAAGGCCAACCAAAACTTAACTTAGGTGTATGTGCTAGGGTGTGAAAAATCCACTTTGTAATTACTCAATCCGGGAATATCCTCTCACACAGGATTCAAACACGAGGTCGCATGGAGGATGGTGACGGAGATATCCACTTCTGATCTCGACAAAGTGTTTGGGAGAGTGTGTATTGGGGGTGAATCTTGTAGCGTTATTGGCCCAACTTGTGTCATACCTCTAAGAAACTTGGATTCATCCAATGTACTCTAAGAGTGATTATGGCCTTGTTGTGTTTCATGCCTCAGAAAGATCTTCGGGCTTAGTTACCCTGCCCATGCACTCAACTGATTGTCCATTGTACCTCCCTAGTTGTTGATTACAAGTTGGTGGCATAGTTGCCACTATATAGGTTGACACACAAGTGACTGCGAGGGGTGTATCTCAGTATCTGAGGCAGAATCTGTACTCTCTGGGCGACACCTAAAGGGACCGTCGGTCGGAGGTCTGGGTAACTATTTCTCCTAGCCAGTTGTTTTCCTTTGTGAATGATTTAGATGATCAGGACTTCATCCCTAGGTCGGAATCATTCAGAAGGGTAGTTTGTTTGGTTTGTATCTTTTTAGGATTTTCTTCTTAGTGGTGTGCTCTGTGCTCCCTAGTTTTCCATAGTGATTTAGTCAGTATTTTCTTTGGGTCTCTGACCTAAGGTGGTAGACCGCCCACTCCACCGGTCGTGAGGACTTTTCAGTCTTCCTCTTAGAAACGTGGAGTTGCTTCTTTATAGGAATTTTTTTTTATAACAATGATTTACCATAGTCAATGTGTGAGACTTTTACGGACTTGAATGATCCCGCAAGGGAAGAACATGTGCATTAGATATTCATGGAAAACTTTACTGACGATACCAACCAAGGAACCCCTTCACAATGAGATTCTTGTGATTTTCTTTCACAAGGGGATTCTTGGGGATTCTTGGGATTGGTGTCCCTTTGATGGCCACTTTGTACATTCCTGGGTTGAATGTGGGACTATCGGTTTGGTTGGGTACCATTCCAAATGTCTTGAGTGCTCTTGACGCTTCTCAGTTAATAACCTTATGCCATGGGCATCATGTTGATGTTCCTTCATCCACAAAGTCTTCTCTTCCTTCTTCTACCTTCTCTAGTGAAAGTATAGCTACTAGTAACCGGAAGTCTAAACAAATTAGAAATAGGAATAATAAAAAGAATAAATCACCAGCCTCTGCGAGTCATGTTGGAGATATATCATCAACCTCTACAAGTCATGTTGAAGACCAGCACCCAACCTCTGCAAGTCATGTTGTGGGAAAACAACCAACATATGCTAGTCATGTTGGAGAGTTGTCAACAACCTTTGCGAGTCATGTTGGGAGAAAGCACCCAACCTCTGTAAGTCATGCTAAGGAAAAATTCCAATCACTGCTAGTCATATTGGTGACGGGTCTGTAGCCTTTGCAAGTCATGTTATCGACCAATCACTAACCTCTGCAAGTCATGTTGGAGATGTGCAACCAACCACTGCAAGTCATGTTGGGGGCATGAGCCTCGTTAATGCGAGTCATATGAGTGATATTTCAACAACCTCTGCGAGTCATGTTGAGGAAAAGAAACCATCCACTGCTAGTCATGTTGGGGGCATTGATTATGTTGAGAAACCTAGATGCATAGGACGTAAGCCTAAGTTCCCTTGTAATCTTTTCAAGGGAGATCACCTTACTCATTTATGCCTTGGCCTTCCTGATGTACAGAGATTGTGGTCCCTGACTGCAATCTCTTATGATTATGAGTTTTCTAAGGTTTCTTCACATCCTATTTAGCTAGTGGTTGAAGAAGTGGTCATGCTGATGCAATCTTCGGTTGATCCCACTCTTCTCTTGGAGAGTGTCGAGTATACCAAAGTGGTAACGTCGATGAAATATTTGGTTTCTCCCACTCTTCTGATGGGGAGTGATGTGTCTACCGACTATGTTTTTAGCATTTCCATTTCATTACTTTCAGAACAAGGGGGCATTTCTCTCACTTCTAGCACACCCCCTCCAAGTCCTATGATGGTTTCCTTTGATTGGAATGACCTTGTTGATTCTCGCCTTCCTTCTTCTACACCTTTTCAAATAAAGGTTGAAGTTAATTCAAAAATAAATTATCGATGTATTGTGGATGAAGGAGCCTCCACAAGTATTTTATCCTCCTCGACTTGGAAAGCTTTGGGTTCTCCCGAGCTTGTGTCTGCTTCGCATGAGATGTGGGATTTTGACAGACATCCTAGTGAGTATTTGGGGATTCTTCCTCAGTTTCCTATCTCATTAGGTGGGAATATTTTCCTTGTCAATGTTATAGTGGTGCAAGGCTTGTTAGATTTCAATATGCATCTCAAGTGTGATTATGTATATGTTATGAATGATGTGGTGTCTATGATC
This sequence comes from Picea abies, assembly GCA_900067695.1. NCBI lineage: Eukaryota > Viridiplantae > Streptophyta > Pinopsida > Pinales > Pinaceae > Picea > Picea abies. The sequence goes on along the minus strand of CBVK0105244211.1, from coordinate 7,537 downwards.
TTCCAGGTGATGCATTTCCCTCACAATGGATGAATTGCTACTATCAACTAGCTGGCATATGATAATCACCATCCTAATTCGACATTAGTTTAGGTTGTCCCTTTATATGTTCCTAGTATTCGTGTAAACTCTACCCCGCCACAGGTAAATTATGTGGCATCTTATCCTTGATGTTCAATTGCTCCTAACAAGGAACTTGTTCACTCATGTTTCCCTTCTTGAGACTTGGTCTCAACAATTGATCCTTTGGTTTATCCAATGGGTACATGGAATCCCTTGCTTCCCCCTCTTGGTCCAAGTGATCTCGAGTTTCCTTTTGAGTTTGATCTTGTTGTCTGTAGATCCTCAAGACCTCCTTCTTGTTATTCATCATTGACAGAATTTGTCATTCCTGGCCAGAACCTCCATCGTCATATGGAATATGGTCAATTTATTTCTCCCTTTGCGACTGTCGACCCTCCTCATTAGTGTGATTTCTCAGATATTCAATTACCTTCGGATGAGGCTATTCTTGAATCCATGACTACGGTTTCTATATCGTGGGAAGACTTACATCATGGTTTTTTTATCTTCCCTTTTGGGAGACTTTCAAAGTTGACTATCGAAGAGACCCCTGGTCAGAGACTAGCAACGGGCTCTACCTGAACTAGTACCATGCATGAGTCGTAAGGTTGTGCAGTGCCTTGTACATATTGTATAGTCCAGGTTTGTTGTTTTCAAGTTTTATATTCAGTATCACATGTTCTATTATGAGGTTTCTATCTATATTGGATCTATTAACTTCTGGATGAGTGTTATTGGCCTTATATGCAGGATCTTGGAGACATTTTTCTTTGACATTTGTTCATCATATTGATCCGTTCTGACAGGTATTGACCTCGAAATTGGCATATAGTTTAGTTTTTTTCCCTACTTTCATTTTTTCATTATCCATTTCTTGGTTTAGTTGGCCTTAGGATCGAGCCCACCGAAGTGTGACACATAACATTCCTTGTTGATAAGTGTGTCGTACTTTATGTAGTAGAGCCTTCCTTCCATGGGAATCCTATTTATAACCTTTTTTTCAATTTGGTGCACATGACGAAGTACTTCATAGGCACGAGAGTCATTTTATTCCCACCATGACTATGTGTTGAAGCCTCATTCTTCTTCATATTTTTATGGCCTGTAACCGACAGACTCCCTAAGAGAATCATTCGTTGTCATTCAAGCTCATTTAAACTTTGAAAGCAACATCTAATGAGATTTCATTTATTCTTTTCGGTCTCTTCTGGATTACTTGAGAAAAGAAACCCCCCTGGAGTCTTATTTAAGCCCTTTTCAAACTCTCTAAAATTGAAAAGATTTTCGAGCGATCTTTTTTCCTTTCACACTCGCCAAACTCAAATGTGAAGGCACATCTGTCCGGAGGTATTTTACCCTTTTTTCAGTCCAAACAACCAATTTTATGAATAAAGGTATGCTCTAGGAATTTTGGTTTGCTAGAAGAGTATTCTTGTAACATCCCACTCTTACGCACTCATGATTTGACTTATTCTTTGAGGACACTTGTGTGCAAGTGATCTGGTTTTAGTATATGGTTGATTGTTTTCTTATGGATTCTTATGATGATGTTGATGATTATGATGTTATGTTATTTGATATCAATCTATTGACATATGATATTGATGAGTTTCCTCTAAGTGTGTAGGACACTTGACAGATTGAGGATGCCACTGGAATCAATGGACCTCCTTGGACTCTGGATCAAGTCAGGGAGTGGATTGTATTGGTTTGGGTATTTTTATCTTATGCATATGTGACATGTGATCGGGTATATTATGATGTTTTTTATGGATCATTTGTATTGTTTCGTTGATGGATGCGGGCTAATGAGTGCTTGCTAATCAGACTCACATAAGGAGTAAAGGGGTCATGCACAACAACCAGAGATTGAGGGAGAGGTGTGGCAGCAACCCTGCCACAGCCTACTAGCACTCATGGCATGGCTTGAATTGTAGGTTAATGATTACCTAGTTTGAGAGATCCACGATATCGTGAGGGAAAACTGAGACATATGCTCATGAAGATTCTAAGGGGTGTGCAATAAGGCAGGGTCTAGAGGCCCTTAGTCTCTCACAAGGTCACTTGATGGAGTATTGACTCCAAGGGTTGGACAACTACCAAAACCATTCAAAGGCGAGTGGCACTCTTGGAGCATGTAGTGCGTCTTGAAGGGAACGTCGCATAAATCAAACTTGAATAAAGGTGAGTGGCACCCTTGGAGCACGGAGTGCATCTTGAAGGGCATGTCACGATTTTTAATAAAGGTGAGTCAATGAACCTAGGTTCCTAGAAAAAAATAATTTGTTTTGACATTATCGGACTTAAAATAATTATTAAATGGGTAATTTTTATTAATTATAAAATATCCTTAAAAATTATAATCCTAGTTTAAAAATTTGAGCCTAAGTGTAAATTGGGTAAGAAGACAAAAAAATAATTTATAATAAATGGTGGGGGGTGAAGAAAAATCAAGTTAGGAATTGAAAGAGTAAAAAAAAAAGTATATCTAAAGATTTAATTATATAAATATGTTCAAAATAATATCAAATTGGAAACTAAGATAAGAAATGAAATAAAGGTAAAAATAATGTGGAAGCATAGAAAGGTATCTAGTCTAGTCTAGTTAAAGAAATTACCTAAATTAAACACAACTAAGTTTTAGAAAGGCATAAGTCATTAAAAGGGAAATAGAGGGAATAAAGGGACATCTAGAAGTAATTTTAGGGGCTCTTTGAGGATGGGTGAGGGAAACTGACTTTTAATTAAATTAAATAGTGAATTTTTTGTGCATCTTAGGGAACGGGTGACAAGTGTACGAGGGTGAGTAATTCCTAATTAATTTTTAAAAAATGAATTAAATGTGCAAATGGCAAGTGATAACTAAGAAAAATTATATAAAAGAAATGGATGAGAGGAGGAATGGGGGATGACTGATATGAGTAAGGTTATGCTAGTGGAATTTCTTTGACTGATTTTTCTTGTGAGTTGGGATACCCAGCTCGAGAAAGAGAGCAGTAGCTCGACCTTGCGAGGCGAGATGGTGGCTAGAGTTTTCTGGTTGTGTTTGTGTGTGGCCTCTTTTATGGTTCGGCGGGCTAAGGGGGAAGAAGAGTACCCCTAGCATTGGTTTGGAGGTACGGGTGAAGTCTTCATAGTTAGCAAGCAGGTAGTTGAACGGAGCGCAAGTGCGGGAGAACATCTTAATTTCATCTCATCAGATACGATATTTTTATTTGAATTGCACTTGTAAAATATTTAAATTGAAATGAGTTTAAACAATTGTCGCAACTGTGTGTATTTAGAATATTGATTGATAATTTCCTCGTCGTTTGAAAGGAAAGTTGGATGTGACGATGTGGAGAATATAGCTTGTGTTTCTTGAATCAAACTATAAATTCAATCAGATTTTCTTTCTAAAACGGATGCTTGAATTTCCCACCAATCAAATTCTCAACGATGAGGCTTATTCATGTTTTTATGATATTGTTATTAAATTTTTCATGTATTTTTAATTGAAATATTTTAAAGAGATTAATCTCCTTCATCTAGAAATTTATATCCTTATGTTCTTTACTTCTTGAATGATTCAAAACCTATATCAACCTTTTTAAAATAAAGACCCCTTGTTACTATGATAACCAATTATGTTTTTGTCTTCTTGGAATGACTAAAATTTTGCTCATCACTCCCAACCTAGAGAATAAGGAACTGCACGCATTATGGAAACTTCTTCTGCGTTCTTTAGTATTGACGCAACTTTCTTCTGATAACTTGGAATCTGAAATTGCTTCTGTAAAAATAAGGATTGAATGGTGCTTCCACCAAAATTGTGTATGTAAGATAATATTTTGGGTTTGCGTTGCATTTCTACTTTTTGCACAGCTTTTCTCCTGGCGTTTTCTTAATTCCCTTCCTTTTTGCAATGACAATTCTCCCAGCCATGGGTTTTCACCTTACGTTCATCCCTTGACATCCTCTGTGATTCTAAACTTCCCTCAGCAAATTCTTACATCAACTCTGCGTTTTTGCGAAGAGCCCAAGCTCTCATTCTACCTTCATGCCCAGCGATTTTCGTGACCCTTGCCCAGCGAATTTCATGATCCATGCCAGGCGAAATTCATGATCATGCTCAGTGTTTTTCAGGCTTTTTCTCAGCGAAATTTCGGACTTACGGAGGTCAGTGGGCATGGGTTGGGACGCTCTGCGTTTTCCCCCTAAAGACTCAGCATTTTCCTTAATTACACTCAGCGATTTTTACCATTGTTTTATGCTGCGAAATTCTTAGTTTTCACCCAACGTTTTTCCATTTCCACTCAGTTATTTTACTATGCTTTACTCAGTGTTTTTCCCTTTTTCTCAGTGATTAGTATGGGTACACTATCCCAGCGTTTTTCATTTCTAGATCTCATTTTTTGGCATGCAATCTCTGCGATACCAGTCTTACCCTCATCCTTAGTATCACTGTCATACTCTATGCCTTTGCGTTGAGTTCCTATGCATTTTTCTAAACCAGCGGAGTGATTATAGTTGGTACTTACCCAACGTCCCCACAGTCCTTTTGTGCACCCTAGGAAGTAAAGTCACTCCACAATTTTCGGGGATTCGTTCTACGAAGTGTTGGGGCCTTTGCCCCATTTTCTTACAATTACCATTCTTTATTCTTAGGCCCTAATTGTTTGTTATTTTTACACTTCATACTCTATCATGTTTGTTGTCTTTTGCCATGGGTATAATCATGTGAAGATGAAATTTGTCATGCCACTTCCTTCCTCTTTTAGCATCTAGGTTGTAGTTAATGTATTGCTATCTATTGCCTCACTAAAATAATTATAATTTCATTGAAGGCGTTTAAGTAATTAGAATTACATTGTCGCAAACTCCTCATAAATAATATTCCTCCAATCTAGTAGAGCGCACTAAATTACAGACTATTGGAAATTGCATAAACAATGCTCTCAAAAAATTGATTTTAATACATTCAAGTTCGACGTTTGTGTCCTTGCTTGCTACTTAAACGATGGTCTTCAACCATATCCATGAGCTAGATAAGATGATGGGGCAATAATTGACTGAAAAATTATTGTTGATAACAATCACTTGTCAAGTAGTTAATAATACATTATGTTAGACAATTATACACCTAAGGAACTGCGTTGTTGCTCTTGTGGATACTCATTCCTTGTGTGTAGTTTATCATCTAGTCTTAATGAATGTAAATTGAATGTGCCCTTAAATTAATGCAGTACATGAATGCGTCCTTGAATTAATGTGTGAAAATTGAATGCATCCATGAATTAATGCATGTAATTTAATGCGTCCAAAATTTAATGCTAATATGATGAGCTATGTATTTAGATATGACAGGTTATGTAATTAGTTAACGTGTGATCGAGGGAGTACTTGAATTTGTTGCGCCATGATTTATGGATATTTACTCTTGCGCAATGATTATTTAATTTCGATAAATTATTTAGTTAATAAATTGATTGTGTGCACTGAATAATGTTACGCATGGTTAATTAAGTGGTTAGATTTCTCGTCCACAATGAAATCAATGTGGATGAATGGATGATTCAATAATTCAAATTACTCTTGTGCCTCTAACTATGTAAATTTATGATTTCTTAGAATTTGTTACTCTTTGCACCTTGGAATAATGTTGATTGATGGTTGACTTCAGTAACTAATTAATCGCACGCCATGAAGTAAAGTAGATGTCTGCCTTGCTCCTTGAAATAAAATAAGTTGAATACTTTGTGCCTTATCTTATGGAGTCGTACGATTGATTTAGTTATTAAATTCTCTTACGCCTTGAACTTGTTGTGATGTGTGAATGGTTATTAGAACACTATTATGTCATTGAGTATAGTTGACGTTGTTGATTTAGCATAGTTAGTTTGGACTTGATTGTGTTAGTGGGATGTAGACACCTTCTTGTTCCTCAAAACAGTCACCATCCCTAAGACCTTAAATGGTTAAAATCAATTGGAACCTAGGCTTGAGTGTTTCTTATGTGTCTTGGAGGTCCTAACCTTGCAGGGTAGGTTGGGCGGGTAATATCTTTATGTCTTCTTGATGTTATCTTCATGTTATCATTACATTATCTCATGTTACCCTTGTGTTATCTGATGACTATATTTATGTGATGAGTTGAGCGATTAAAAGTATTGATAATTCTAGTTGATTGTGATGAGTTGATCTTGTGTCGGCTTTCATAATGCCTTTTGATTATGTGTCGTTATTCAAATATAATGATGTTTGATTTATATCGTTAATAAAAATGTTGATGTGTCGGTTGCGACGTTATTTGATTATGATGATGAGACGCTTGTAATTCCTTTAATTATGATGTCATAGATTTGTGTTGCTAATATTTATTTTCTTGATGTTAATTTCCTAATGTAAAAATAAAATAAAATAAATGACCTTCTATGCTTCACTTTCCTAGTTGTAATGGAGGGGGCATTACATATGGTATCAGAGCAGGTTTAACCCTATGAATTTGGATCATTACGGCTTCCACTATATTAAACTCTTAATTAATCATTTATCACTAATTAAATTGAATTGTGTCTCTGTAGATAATCATGGTTAGAGGACGCCGTGGAGGAAGACGATGTGGTGCTAGGGGAAGAGGCGTGACGTGGCATCCATGCCAGAGGGGTCTAACCCCAAAGGAGAAGAACAATTCATTAGACAGGAGCATATTAATGTGGGTGATGTGGTTGCATTGATGAGGTCCTTTCAGAGGATGTCAGAGGCCTTGATTAGTCGTCTTGATTCCAAGGCGCATGTACCCCCTAAGGGTCCATAGCGCACACCAGCTGGTACTGGTAGCATTCATTGAGAACTCGAGAAGGTCAAGTTTCCTGAGTTGTTGGGTGCCACAGACAGTGAAGCCGCCAAGGCATGGTTAGAGAACATGGAAATCTGCTTCGCACTTCGCGACTACACCTCCAACATGAAAGTCTGCATGATGGTCTTTCAACTAAAAGAGAGTGTTCTTCTATGGTGGAAGACGCTCCTACCACAACTGAATATGGTTGTCGAAGAAGTGTCATGGAAACCGTTCGAGGAGAGATTTTAGGAGAGGTAATTTTCTGAGGAATTCATTGAGTTCCAGCTCAATGAGTTCAATGCCTTACGACATGGAAATCATACGATGCACGAGTATGAGGCCCATTTCATGGAGTTTCTTAGGTATGATCCACATATGAACACGGAGAAGCTCAAGTTCAACAATTTTTTGTTCAGCCTTAACATCAGCATTCATGCAAAGGTGAGGATACTAATGCCTCAGATGTTGCATGATGTTGTCCAGAAGGCCCTCATATCTGAGGAAGATCTGATCACTAAGGGTCAGAGAAGGACTCTTGTGAGACCGAGGGGACGTGTGACATCTAGTGCGCAGTATCATCAGACACCAGCTAGACATCCATCATGGTATCAAGGCACTCCGAGAGGACCCACGTTCACAACACCACGGTGATCG
>CBVK0105244209.1:0-14216 GCA_900067695.1 Picea abies | reverse complement strand
TGAGATTACCTACATAAAAGGAACAATGAAAAGAGTGGCAGATGCGTTGATTCAAAGACCACACATATTTTCAGTAATATCTCTTGAGATGAATCTTTGTGAAAATATTCTAACTATACATCGCGACGATGACTGGTATAAAGAGGTTAAGGAAAATATTAGATAAGACACCATGTTGGTAACAAAATTTGAGGGATTTATTGTCGACAATGACAGATTAATGAGGTATAATAACCAGATTTACATACCACCTAACGACGAGTTGAGAAGTTTGATCTTAAATGAATCTCATAGAGCAGTGTACATGGCTCATCCAGGAGTCAGGAAGATGAGGGAAGACCTTAAACCCTTATTCTTCTGGAAAGGAATGAAGGCGTACATAGTCAACTTTGTGGCGAGATGTCTAGAATGTTAGTGAGTGAAGGTTGAACATAGACATCCGGTGGGATTACTACAGCCACAAGATATTCCAGAATCGAAATGGGAGGTCATTTTGATGGACTTTATTGTTGGATTTTTGCTGACGGCAAGGAGGCATGACTCGATTTTCGTGATCGTATACACTCTGATGAAGAGTGTACATTTTATCCCTGTGCATATGACGTATCAGGCACTAGACATAGCTATATTTTTCTCAGTGAGATAGCTATATTGCAAGGTGTGCCTAAGAGGATCATATATGATCGAGGATCGGTGTTTACATGATGATTTTGGACTAGTTTCAAAGAGGCCTTGGGAACCCAACTTAAATTTAGTACCGTGTATCACCTGAAGACAAATGGGAAGACAGAAAGAATGAACCATATCTTGGAATATATGTTGTGTATGTACGTGATGGACCAACAAAAGCGTTGGGAGGAGTTCTTGCCACTAGTTGAGTTTGCGTACAACAATAACTATCAAGGCACCATTAAGATGGTGTCTTCTGAGTTTCTTTATGGGCGACCGTGTCAGACGCCTTTGAGCTGGGATCGACTTGAGAATAGGGTCTTGGTAGGACCAAAAGTGATCCAAGAAATGGAAGAAAAAATGAAAAGGATAAGACAAAGGATCAAAGAAGCGCAAGATAGGCAGAAGAGTTATGTTGATGTGCATCACGATGATCGTAGTTATGAAGTTGGTGATCGAGTTTTCTTGCAGGTGAAACCGCACAAGAGTTCAATCAAGTTTGGTAAGGATGATAAACTTTCTCCTAGGTTTGTGGGACCTTTCGAAGTTGTGGAAAGGAAGGGGTTTGTGGCCTATCGACTAGCCTTGCCTGATTCTTTGAGGCGTATGCACCATGTTTTTCATGTCTCTGTTTTGAGACATTATGTTATTGATCATGCACATGTGATTAACATGAGTTCCTTGCAAGTGTCGGACGAGGGTGCACTCACTGTGGAGCCAATCCGCATTTTGGACCATCGCATTCGATATCTATGGCATTAAATGGTCAATCAGGTCAATGTCCAGTGGGACAATTATAGTCCACACTCGGCTACCTGGGAGAACACATTTGATATGCGCCATCATTTTTCATTTTTGTTTGATAGTTAGACATTTAAATCTTGCCACATACTTATTTATTGCACATATATATTATGGAACTTCGGTGCGAATTTGAAAACAAGAGGGGTGTATGTAACATCCCGCTCTTGTGCACTCATGATTTGACTTATTCTTTGAGGATACTTGTGTACAAATGATCCGGTTTTAAAATATGGTTGACTATTCACTTATGGATTCTTATGATGATGTTGACAATTATGATCTTATGTTATTTGATATCGATGTATTGACATATGTTATTTATGAGTTTCTTCTGAGTGTGAAGGACACTTGACAGATTGAGGATTCCACTAGTATCAATGGACCTCCTTGGACTCTGGATCGAGTCAGGAAGTGGACTGTATTGGTTTGGGTATTTTTATCTTATGCATATGTGACATGTGATCGGGTATATTATGATGTTGTTTATGGATCATTGACATTGTTTTGTTGATGGATGTTGGCTGACGATTGTTTGCTAATCAGACTCACATAAGGATTAAAGGGGCCATGCACAACAACCAAATATTGAGGGAGAGGTGTGGCAGCAGACCTGCCACAACCTACTAGCACTCATGTCATGGCTTGAATTGTAGGCTAAGGATTACCTAGTTTGAGACATCCATGATGTTGTGAGGGCAGACTAAGACACTTGCTCACGAAGATTCTAAGGGGCACTTAATAAGGCAGGGTCCTTATTCCTTAGAGGCTCTTAGTCTCTCACAAGGTTGCCTGATGGAGTATTGACTCCAAGGGTTGGACAACTACCAGAACCAGTCAAAGGCGAGTGGCACCCTTGGAGCATGTAGTGCGTCTTGAAGGGCACGTTGCATAAATCAAACTTGAATAAACACGAGTGGCACCCTTGGATCACAGAGTGCATCTTGAAGGGCACATCATGATTTTCAATAAAGGTGAGTCAATGAAACTAGGTGCCTAGAAAAAAATAATTTGTTTTGACATTGTCAGACTTAAAATAATTATTAAATGGGTAATTTTTATTAATTATAAAATCTCCTTAAAAATTATAACCCTAGTTTAAAATTTTGAGCCTAAGTCTAAAGTGGGTAAGAAGACAAAAAATTAATTTATAATAAATAGTGGGGGATGAAGAAAAATAATCAAGTTAGGAATTGAAAGAGTAAAAAAATATATATCTAAATATTTAATTATATAAATATGTGCAAAAGAATACCAAATTGGAAACTAAGATAAGAAAGAAAATAAAGGTAAAAAGAATGTGGAATCATAGAAAGGTATCTAGTCCAGTCTAGTTAAAGAACTTTCTTAAATTAAATACAACTAAGTTTTAGGAAGGTGACAGTCATTAAAAGAGAAGTAGAGGGAATAAAGGGACAACTAGGAGTAATTTTAGGGGCGCTTTTAGGATGGGTGAGGGAAATTGACTTTTAATTAAATTAAATAGTGAATTTTTGGTGCAACTAAGGGAACGGGTGACAAGTGTACGAGGGAGAGTAATTCCTAATTATTTTAAAAATATGAATTAAATTTCCAAATGATAAGTGGTCACTAAGAAAAATTATATAAAAGAAATGGTGGAGAGGAGGGATGGGGGATGACTGGTATGAGTAAGGTTATGATGTTGGAATTTCTTTGACTGGTTTTTCTTGTGAGAATTGGGATACCTAGCTCAAGAAAGAGAGTAGTAGATTGACCTTGTGAGCCGAGATGGGAGCTAGAGTATTATGGGTGTGTTTGTGCATGGCCCCTTTGTGGCTCGAAGGGATAAGGGGGAAGAATATTACCCCTAGTATTCGTTGGGAGGTACCGGTGAATTCTTCACATTTAGCAAGTGGGGAGCTGGATGGAGCACAAGCGAGGGAGAACATATTTGAATTTCATCTCGTCGGATATGGTATTTTTATTTGAATTCCACTTGTAAAATATTTAAATTGTAAACGAGTTTAAACAATTTCCACAACTGTGTGTATTTAGAATATTGATTGATAATTTCCTCAATGTTTGAAAGGAAATTTGGATGTGACGATGTGGAGAATATGGCTTGTGTTTCTTGAATCAAACTACAAATTCAGTAAGATTTTCGTTCTAAAAAGGATGCTTGAATTTTCCGCCAATCAAATTCTCAACGATGAGGCTTATTCATGTTTTTATGATCTTGTTATTATATTTTTCGTGTATTTTTATTTGAAATATTTTAAAGCGATTAATCTCCTTAATTTAAAAAAAAAAAACTATCCTTATGTTCTTGCCTTCTTGAATGATTCAAAACCTATATCAACCTTTTTAAAATAAATACCCCTTGTTACTATGATAGCCAGTTATGTCTTTGTCTTCTTGGAATGATTAAAATTTTGTTCATCATTCCCAACCTAAAGAATAAGGAACTGCACGCATTATGGAAACTTGTTTTGTGTTCTTTAGTATTAACACAAATTTATTCTGATAACTTGGATTCTGAAATTGCTTCTGTAAAAATAAGGATTGAATGGCGCTCCCACCAAAATTGTGTATGTAAGATAATATTTTGGTTCTACGATGCATTTCTGCATTTTTCACAGCTTTTCTCCTAACGTTTTCTTAATGCCCTCTGCTTTTGCAACAACAATTCGCCCAACCATGGGTTTTCTCCCGGTGTTCATCCCTTGACGTCCTCTATGATTCTAAACTTCCCTCACTGAATACTTACATCAACTCTATGTTTTTGTGAAGAGCCAAGCTTTGAGTCTACCTTCATGCCCAGCGATTTTCGTGACCCTTGCCCAGCAAATTTCGTGATCCATTCCAGGTGAAATTTGTGATCATGCTTAGTGTTTTTCAGGATTTTTCTCATCGAAATTTCGGACTTAAGGAGGCCATTTGGCATGCGTTGGGACGCTCTGCGTTTTCCCCCTCAAAACTCAACATTTTCCTTAATTACACTTAGCAATTTTTACTACTTTTTTATGCTATGAAATTCTTATCTTTCACCCAACGTTTTTCCATTTCCACTCAACAATATTTCTACGCTTTACTCAACGCTTTATCCTTTTTCTCAAAGATTAGTATGGGTACACTATCCCAACATTTTTCATTTCCATATCTCAATTTTTGGCATGAAATCTCTACGATACTAGTCTTACCCTCAGCCTTGGTATCACCATCATACTCTTCGCCTTTGCATTGAATTCCTATGTATTTTTCTAAACCAGCGGAGTGATTATAGTTGGGACTTACCCAGCGTCCCCACAGTCCTTCTTTGCACCATGCACAGTAAAGTCACTCCACCATTTTCGGTGATTCATTTTGCAAAGTGTTGGTGGATTTACTCCATTTTCTTGTAGTTACCAATTCTTTATTTTGAGGCCCTAATTGTTTGTTATTTTTACCCTTCGTAGTCTATCCTGGTCGTCATCTTTTACCTTGGGTATAATCATGTGAAACTAAAATTCGTCATGCCACTTCCTTCCTCTTTTAGCATATAGGTTGTATTTAATGTATTGATTTCTATTTCCTCGGTCGCTTAAGTAATTAGAATTACCTTTTCGTGAACTCCTCATAAATAATATTCCTTGAATCTAATAGAGCGCACTAAATTCCAGACTATTGGAAAATGCAAAAAAAATGCTCTCAAAAATTCATTTTTAATACATTCAAGTTAGAAGTTTGTGCCCTTGCTTGCTACTTAAACGATGTATTCAACCATCTCCACGAGCTAGATATGATGATGGGGAAATAATTGAATGGAAATTTATTATTGATAATAACCACTTGTGCAAGTAGTTAATAATACATTATGTTAGACATTTATACACCTAAGGAACTGCGCTCTTGCTTTTGTGGATACTCATTCCTTATGTGTAGTTTATCATCTAGTCTTAATGTATGTAAATTGAATGTTCCCTTAAATTAATGTATGTACACGAATCCGTCCTTGAATTAATGTGTGAAAATTGAATGTGTCCATGTATTAATGCATGTAATTTAATGCGTCCAGAATTTAATGTTGATATGATGAGCTATGTATTTAGATATGACGAGTTATGTAATTAGTTTATGTATGATCGATGGAGTACTTGAAATTGTTGTGCCATGAATAATGGATAGTTACTCTTGCGCAATGATTATTTAATGTCGATGAATTATTTAGTTAATAAATTGATTGTGTGCATTGAATAATGTTACGCATGGTTAATTAAGTGGTTAGATTTCTTGTGCACCATGAAATCAATGTTGATGAATGGATGATTCAATAATTCAAATTATTCTTGCGCCTCTAATTATATAAATTTATGATTTCTTAGAATTCATTACTCTTTACACCTTGGAATAATGTTTATTTATGGTTGACTTCAGTAACTGATTAATTGTGCGCCATGAAGTAAAGTAGATTTTTGCCTTGCCCCTTGAAAAAAAATAAGTCGAATGCTTTGCGTCTTATCTTATGTCGTCGCATGATTGATTTAGTTATTAAATTTTCTTGCTCCTTGGACTTTTTGTGATGTGTGAATGGTTATTAGAACACTATTGCGTCATTGATTATAGTTGATGTTGTTGATTTAGCATAGTTAGTTTGGACTTGATTGTGTTAGTGGGATGTAGACACCTCCTTGTTCCTCAGAACAGTCACCATCCCTAAGACCTTAAATGGTTTAAATCAATTGGAACATGGGCTTGAGCATTGCTTATGTGTGCTAGAGGTCCTAACCTTGGAGGGTAGGTTGGGCGGGTAGTATATTTATGTCTTCTTGATGTTATCTTCATGTTATCGTTACATTATCGCATATTACCCTTGTGTTATCTAATGACTATCTTTATGTGATGAGTTGAGCGATTAAAAGCATTGATGATTCTAGTTGAGCGTGATGAGTTGATCTTGTGTCTCCTTTCATAATGTTGGTTGATTATGTGTCGTTATTCAAATATGATGACGTGTGATTTATATCGTCACTATATATGTTGATGTGTTGGTTGTGATGTTATTTGATTATGACGATGAGATGCTTGTAATTCATTTTATTATGATGTCATTGATTTGTGTTGCTAAGATTTATTTTGTTGATGTTCATTTCCTAATGTACAAAAAAATAAAAAAATAAAGTACCTTCTATGCTTTGCTTGGTCATAACGGAGGGGTCATTACAATTCTTGGGCATAAGTTTAACCATTTTTCGGGCCCGAGGACTAAATTTTCGAAAAAGGGACATTCTCCTTGGTTTTGGTTTATCTCTTTTTCAAGCCTTGGACATTACATGTGAAAAAGGAAACCCCCCGGAGTTCATAGTTAAGCTCTTTTCAGACCCCCTAAATATGAAAATATCGTCGAGTGAACTTGTTCCTTCCACACTCGTTAATTGGTCCAGAAAAAACATATATTCAACATGATTTTAACCCTTTTTCCAGCCAATAGATTATTCCAGAAAAAGGTACTCCTTGGGAGACTTGTCTCGCCGAGAGAGTTCTCCTCGGTTATATTTTATACTTTTTCGGGCTAAGTAGACTAAACCTAGAAAAATGTTGTGAGTCCATAGTTAAGATCTTTTCAGACTACTTAAAATTGAAAACATAGTCGAGTGATCTTGTCTTTGTCACACTTGTTAAAATGGTTTTGAAAAGACGTATTTTCGGTGCAAGTTTAACCATTTTTCGAGTCGATTGGACTAATTGCAAAAAAGGTACTCCCTGGAGTCTTCTTTAACGTTTTTTTAGACTCTCTAAAACATGAAAATACCATCGATCTTACCTTCTTTGGGATCATAAAAATTCACATGGAATGAGTCTTCTTGTGTCGTGCTTAATCCCATTGAGGGTCTCATCTTTGTGTATTTGGCCTAATGCCAGCTCCATGTTTCTCTCAACTAAACCCTTAAAGCATTCCTTATATGCAAGCCTTGCAACACTTTTTTCCTTTGTGATCTAACACCTTGACCCATGGAGGAATTTTCCTCGAGTTTCCTTATCCTGCACATGTATCCTTGCCTTGAACATCAATATTTTACATGCGCTTGGAACAAGTTTTCTTTCTCGCTACACTTGTTCCTCCTTTGTAACGTATCATTCTTTTATTCTTTTTCAAGCTCATTAAAATTTTGAAAAAGACCAAAAGAAAATCAAATATTCCAAAAAGAGGGGACAAGAAATATACATTCTCTTTTCGGCAGCAAGATAGTCACCCTTGGAGAAAGCACGTCCTTATGTTTGTTCGTTAAGCATTGGGATCTAGTATGAACTTAGGAAGTTTTTCTCGATACATAGAGTTGTGTCCTCCTCCATTTGGTTACTCTTCCAAACATATGGAGAGTTTGTGGTGCCTCATGCATCACAGACTTATGTCAATATTACGCTGCCTGAGTCTGATAATATTTCTTTCTTTTGTCCAAGGGAAGATTTATCCAACCTGAGTTGACCATTATGCAGTTTATCTCTTGAATTTCACGAGTCATCCATCTTGTGAGTCCAGTCAAGTCCTGATTCAAAATCAACAAAGTTATGTTCCTAATGATCGAGATCCTCCAATATTTCCTCGACGGCATGTCGAAGACGTTAGAGTAGTGAGTCTTACACTCCTATTGTACTCCTACCTAAGCAGTTGAATATCTTGAAGTTGTTTCTCGAGCTATGAAGTCCTCATCTCCAGCCACAGGCGCTGATGCTTCTTGACGATGCATATTGTATTGTATTCAAATATCATTGAGTGATTTTGAGATGTAGATCCGTTGTGTATTTCTTGTGGCTACACTTTATATAGACATTTCTATGACATGGATTTGTAGTGTAATTGATTGGCAGTCATGATTAGTTCATCCTGAGCATGGGTATGCCCACCTCAGAGATATTATTATTATTTTGTAGATGGAGACCTCCCGAACTCTAGTCTGGAGCTCACTCAACTATGTGCCTTCCCACTGGTAAAGATATTGTAATGTATTCCAACCATCAATTTCTCTTCTGGCCTCACACATTAGGGGTCATCTATTATATCTTTAAAATTCCCTACCTATGCATACATGGCATTGGCCTTTCTACTTGCACAATTTGCCAAATTACTACTGAGGATATCTCTTTAAAAAACCATTTTTTGGAGTATGTACACGCCCTGCTGCACTACTGCCCACGTACATACGCTATCTTCATACTAGACATCCCACATACATACGCTAGTTGCACACTAAACAACCCACTTTTACCTCTAAAAGTTGCAAAAAATAAAAAACTATAAGGAATTCGACGAAGTTTAAGGGATATCGAGGGTTTCCCAACCAATTCACTCGTTGTAACCCGTCCCCAAAATGAATAACTATCCTTTTGACATATAAAAGGAGGTCTTGGGGTCCCATTCCAACATCAAGCATTATAACAGAGAAACTCTGCCAAAATCCCTTCCCCTTTTATCCCAATCTTTGCAACCCTTTCTAAGATTTGGCCTCAGCATTCCCCCTCCATCCCTCACCCTATACAATCCCTTTTGTACTTCCCAAGAATATTAGTTGATTGTGAGAGGTATTATGGGAATGATGAACTTGGAGTAGTAGTAACAGGAGCATGGTCCAGGTTCGTGGAGCATCTACCAAAAAGAAGGTTGTAACTATTTGTAATCTTCACATCTAAATAAAAGAATTATGTTTATGTCCCAAATATTGTGTTTTTGTACTTATTTGATTAATGCATTCACATTTGTATCTGAACCCTAACGTAGATAAGTAGAGATAGAATATTTTGTAGCTTTTTTGTCTAAATTGTTTGCAAGTCAACTTTGGGAGGAGACCAGCAGTCCAAGAAGCTACAAAGAAGAAGGAGGTCTACACCAACCGAAAGGAACTAAGGTACACCCTCTTTTCCTTCTCTTATCTTTAGGGTCAGATTGTTTGGGTTAGTTTACAAATGGGATTGTATTTTAAAGGAGATCAATGCTCTGCCTATACTCTAACCTAGTATAGTAATAGGGGGATTTTCCCCGCTCGAAACTAACAGATCTGAAGGCAGTGGAAAATTGGTGAAGGCATTGGAAATAGTGGCCACATTTGAAAGAAATGCATGCATAGGTGTTAATGTGAACTGACAAAGCATCAACATAAACTTTAGGAAGAAGAAAAAATAAAACATTGGGATAAAACATTAGGAAGAGACAAAAATAAAACATTGGGATAAAACATTAGGAAGAGAAAAAAATAAAAAATTGGGATAAAACATTAGGAAGGGGGAAAAATAAAACATCGGGAATAGCGAAGGCTGTAAGAAGAACCTCATATCTATCATCCAATCAAATGACGAAGAATATGATTTTTTTAATCATATAAAAAATAAAATTTTAAGTTCTCTATATTGAACATTAGAAATTGGAAAAATATATATAGTCAAACAACAAATTAATACAAAGTCAACTACGAACTGAATGCTATTGTCCCTGCTTACCCACGGCAGAGATTAATAATATCATAACATATCTCTACTTTTATTAAATGGAACATAATTATTGCTCATAAACAATGGTCATAATTTTCTATTTTCCAAGCATGTAGAGGCCAATACTATTATTATAGATAATATGTTTTCAATTTAATTTTTACATATTTAATGGAGCTATTTAATTTTAGTAATAATATTTTTAGAATTTAAATTATAATGAGATAAACAAATTGTAAAGACATTAAAGACACATGAGACAATGATATATCTCTTAAGCATGCATATCCAGATGAGGGTTAATCTAGTTTAGGGTTTTGTACGAATAATTTGAAATGAGCGATAATGCGGTCTAGTGTTTTGTAACTTTTGGTAAGAAAAATTGTCAAAATTTAATCCATCCAACTTGCCCTACCTTGCAAAAATTTACATGTAATAAAATCCAGATAGTATGAATTAATAATTTGTTGGGCCCTTCATTTTTGAGAAAAGAATTGCACAAGTGTTGATCGCGCAACCTCCATCAGAAGCTGGAAGGAAGAACAACAGAAAACAGTTGCGGAAGCCAGTGCAACACCAACCAAACAATAGAATATAGGACAAAATATAATTGTAAAAGAGTTGGTGTTGTTGTTGTTGTAGATGGAATTTGATTTTGTTGGTCGATTCAGTCGAGTGATGAGTTCATTCATTCATTTTGGTCATTAGTTGATATTGTTAGGTCGAATAGCATCTATCAAAGTTATGTCTGTGGGAATCGCCCAAGGTTTTTGGGGTAGATCAAGAAGAGTAGATTATGTAATGAATGCAACTTGTCGGCTGAGAGATCAGGACTCTATGGCCAAGAGCCGGAGCCAATAATATACACTGTACTTTCCATGTAATGTTGAGACTGTAATGTAAGAAAGATCTTTAATGATGATATAAAGAAGGGTTAAATTTTCAAATTTGATGTGTCTTTACATTGTTTCTTATTCATTTCCATATTCATGTATAGATTATGAGTTACAAATGTTTCTCTTATGGTTAACTGATGCTCACAATACCAGTAGGTTTGGTTCTTGCATTAGGTGTTTATGATTTGATAATGTTGATTGCGTAAGGACTGAAGTAAGTTTTGAACCCTCCATGGATCTTTTGTAGTCTTCTCCCTACCCTTCCCTATCTCTCTATCTCAGTAGCGCTTTGGGTCATACTTCTTCTCTTTAGAGGAGATGAAAATGCCAGCGCTCTAGACTACATGGTGACTTTTGTTGGTAACTTGAGAAAGACCCTGGTCTGAACAAACCCATGCCAACAAAATGGTTTCATTGTCGGGACCCGTATTAAAAGGGAACTTGTAGGAAGAATGTTGTCGTCGATCCATAGATCCGGCATCGATCAATGGTGGGAAAGAAACTGTAATGCCTTCATATGGAAAGAAGCGGAACTAAGAAGAAAATCGGTGGGAGTCGCTCGAGAAGTGATGTTTTACTCAAAAAGGTCAAGCGACCAGTAAGAAATTTTCTGGGTTAAATTCCAGGAAGATATTTTTCACTGGATCAAGAGACTCCAAGAAGCTCCAAAGTTCCACGAACGGATCAAGAAGATTTGCGCCTGGGATACTGACAAGTTAGCAGCACTCCAAAGGTTGGATTGTCCAGTCACGAGGGCTATAGATTTCTAGGTTACCACCACGATAGAAGGATACATAATCGAATTTGCAAGATTTCTAGGTTACCACCACGATAGAAGGATACATAATCGAATTTGCAGTTGATAACCACCAGTCTTTCTCGCGAGCAGAGGAATTTTTCAAGAAAGGCGCAAGGGGAAGAATTGTAAGAGATATCCCCCTGTGGATTAAATATTTCTTGGTGGAGGAAGGGATGTTTATTATGTCCTCGACCGATATGGCAGCGTAAACACCCTCGCTTAGGGTAGGGTGAGACGGGGTGAGAGTCATGGAATAAAAAGAGGGGAAGACTTATTTGACAAATGGGGGGGAAACAGAAAGAAATGGCTTCAAGATATGAGAGAGCCTTGAAGAGAGCCACCATAGTTGAGAAGTGGTGGCACAGAAAAATCGAGAAAGTTGCAAGACAGTCTGAAAAGTTGAGGAAAGAAGGAGGATCAGGAGAGATAGAAGGAAGACAGATGGAAGAACTACAAAGGATGAGAAGATAGGAACGATTGTCCATTCAAAGGTTAAATGAGAGAGAAGTAAGGAGAGCGAGAAGTCCCCAAGAGGTGGGATGAGAAGGAGGAAGCGTGGATATAAGAGAAGAGGAAACCGGCATGAATCTTGAAGGAGAAAGAGAATATTCATCCCCGATAACAAGACAGATCAGGAATTCGACCAAAGAGATCATCCCAGTGGAAGCTAACGAGACCCCCCAGATTAAAGAAATCTGCCCCGAAGCCAGTGGCGCCAGCCCCGAGTCACCCATACCCCAAGTGCCCTCAATACAAGCAGTAAGTTTTATACTACCTTCTCATACAAGTTTTGTTTCAGTACAATTAGTTAACCAGTCGCAACCAAAAAGTGTGAGTACATGGAGGATATTGGGATCCCCTAGTAGATCAAAAGCAGGACCGTTAGGGTTCACATTGATACAAACAACAAGATCAACAATGGCCAGCCATGCAGGAGGATCGATTGCCCGATACCCAGAATTTTGGGGTAAGGGAGATGAAGACGTTGAACAACAATGGTTCTTGTGCGAAGCCATCTGGAGATCCAGAGGGACACCAGATGCGAACAAGTTGGTCAAATTCCAGACTACCCTGAGAGGTCGTGCTCTCAAATGGTACATGAAAACCATTGAACCAGGAGTGTTAGGGACACAAGGTCAAGCATTCACCCTTGGCTAGGTACGGACGAGGTTCATAGAACAATTCAAACTACCCTAGTCAAAACAACAGGCTATGTCTCAGCTGCGCAAAATCCAACAAAGAAAAGGTGAATCAGCCTAGGAATACAACCAGAAGTTCAAAGACGCCATAGGGAGGTTGGCACACCCGATCCATGAAGAACATCAAAGGGAATGGCACATTCAAGGGCTACTACCTCTGACTAGGATTCCACTAACACAACAACAGATAGCCACATTGGCAGACGCCTTGGAATAATCGATGAAGATTGAAGCCATGGCGGGATACCTTGGAAGCTTGAGAGTAACCCGACACCTAGTAGATGTGAATCTAGCACAACTACAAGGATAGATATAAGCCCTTATAGAAAATATTCAAGAACTAACAATACCCAGACCAGGACGACCACAGGTTTGGTGCACTGGATGTTATATGGAAGTTCATTTGGTGAACGAATGCCCACCAGGGAGAGGGTTGGGACCTCCACAGAATCTGATGGCAACCCCACCAGGACCCACAAAAGGAGTTGTGAAAATTTCGACGAACTCACCATTTCACCAACCTACCCCATATCACGCATTCTCAAGAGGCCAAGAAACACCGACAGCGGAGTATTGTGAGATCTGTCGAAACCACGGGCATGGACCATGACAGTGCCCCATCATGCAGAAATATTCGACGGTACAAAATACATTCCATTGTGAGTTCTGCGCATCTACCACTCATACTACCAACCAATGTAGGGTGTTGGATGCACTGGAGGACAGGCTAGACTGAACATCATTCAGAGTAATCGAAAACCCCCAAGGACTAGGATGAGGCCGAGGAGGTGGAGCTAGCAGAGATTTCAGAGGAGGAAAAATTGGCAGAAGAGGACTAAGCATATGTTATAACTGTGATGAACAGGGTCACTTGGCTAGAGACTATCCTCAGCCAAGGCGGCCATGGTGTTCTCATTGCAGAACTAACGGACATGCAACTGAAGACTATCCGAAGCTAATTTCAAAATGGGAAGACAGGGTAAGGCAAAGAGGAACTAACCTTGTTAGTTCAGAGATCAAGAGGATTTGCAAAGAGGAACTAACCTTGTTAGTTCAGAGATCAAGAGGATTTCTAAAGTACAATTTTCAAATCTTAACATCATCACTCGAGGAGGCGCGAGGACAGGATTTGATGCTGATGCTCTACCTCAGATTCAAAAGGCAGCACCCTAAGGGAGACAGGTACGACCCCTAAAACAAAAATTGTTCTTTAAGGATGCTATAGAAGTCTTCCAGAGTATTCATAGTTATGAGACACAAGAGAACCTCCCTCAACCGGTCATATACCCTAAGATATCACAAGTACATGTGTCACCCCATGCACCCAGAAACCCTATAGGCATACCAAGAAAACCTGAGCAGCATCAAAATGCATTTGGCCTCTGGTTTCAATTATTCTCTGACATTCTGGGGAATGACCAACTGATAGAG
>CBVK0105244208.1:0-10275 GCA_900067695.1 Picea abies | reverse complement strand
TTTTGTAAGGAAATGTAAAAGTATAAATAGATAATAATGTATGGTAGAATGAGAGATATAAGATAGTAGCTAAGTGTAAGTAGTTTTGGGTTGCTTTGTGCATAGATTCTGTATGTAAGTCTCTGTGCTTGATAAAGAATCTGGATTTGTGCAGTGACCTAGTTTTGGGAAGGAGAATATGGTGCTCAGTGCACAGATCTCATGTCCTTGCAAATATTAGCTCTGTGGCTTAGTGCATAAGAGTCGATGAATGTAAGATATTCAGAATAATAATAAAGAAGTTGAAGCAATTGGTGGACATAGCCCCACACTAGGGTGAACCGCGTATATCTTGTGTCTTTGATGTGCTTGGTGCTATGTTGTGTTTATCATTTATTTTCTTAGTGCTTTTGCTATTATGTATAATGGATAGATCTGATATTTCTTAGTGCTTTACTTGTACGTTATGAATGAATACTAGATCTAACTCTGTGTTGTGTGCTAAGTGGTTGAAGTACCTAAGTTACTCCGTCGATCTATCTTAAGTTTTGTTTTGCGATGTTAATGAAGTTAATGAATTAATGCATATCCCTTGATTGAGTGTTATTAAAGTACTTGTGAATTGTTGTAACCATAGATCTATGTCCCAGCTTTGTTACAGACACCTGAATCTTGTAACCCCCCCTACCTCTACCTCGGGTGAGACTTCGCCTGCTTCACAGGGTTCCAGGCATACCCAAGAATTTCAGACCAAACTCCACTTACCTGTGACTGGAAAGCCTATAGAATGCTATCAAATTAGAAAAGCCTCGGAAATCTAGACGAATTAGAAGAACTGAGAAACTTAACCATCAAAGAGACTGAGGGAAATTGGGAAATCCAAAACACCATACCTAGCCAGACCTATCCAGACCGATAGTTCCTACAATCACCCATTAAAACTATAGAGACTTAACATAGGGACCGAAGAGAAACCCAAGATAGCCTTGGTAGGTGATTACTAGGATGAGCAAACCAGTCAAGAAATGCATACCTTATTGTGCGAAGACGAAGACTTGTTCCCAAATACTTTCTCATAATTAAAGGGAATCAAAGGAGTTTTGGGTGAAATGAAGATTGATCTAAAACCAGTATCCAAGCTTGTCAGACATAGGTCATACCATCTTAACCCGAGATTAAAAGAAAAATTTAAAAAGGAGATTGAAAAGATGTTAGAAGCCAGTCTTATTTTTCCAGTAGAAGAAGCAGAATGGGTCAGCCTGGTAGTCATTCAAAACAAGAAAGACACCGAAGACATTATATTATGTGTAGACTACAGGAGCCTCAACTATGCCTGTGTGCACGACCCTTTCCCAATTCCCTTTACCGATGAGGTCCTAGAACAGGTTGTGGGAAAGGAAGCATATTCATTTACAGACAGATTCTCAGGATACCATCAAGTTAGGATTGTTGAAGAGGACAAGAGAAAAAACACCTTCATCACTGAATGGGAATTGTTTGCATACAATGTCATGCCATTTGGTCTAAAGAACGCCCCTGCATTTTTCTCCAGGATTGTGATAGCAGCCTTTAGAGAGTTCATATAAGTCTATATGGATTATTGGACAATATATATCCTTCTCAAGGAACATGTAGCACTACTGAGGCTAATGTTCGACAAATGTAGAGAATTACAAATATCACTAAACCTCAGGAAGTGTATTTTTTGTGTGCCACACGGAAATTTGATGGGCCACATAGTTTGCCGAGAAGGAGTATTAGTAGACTCAGTTAAAGTAGCGGTCATTGTGAATATGCTGCCACCCACAAGCACTAAACAGCTGCACTCCACACTAGGACACACAGGGTACTACCTCCGGTTCATCCGAAGATATGCCAACGTTATTGCACCTCTGGAAAACCTCCTAAAAAAGGTTGAAACGTTCTGATGGACTCCCAAGTGTGACAAAGAATTAGAAACACTTAAGGAAAAACTCATCACGGCGTCGATTCTAATATTTCCAAATTGGGAGAAATATTTTCACATCCAAGTGGATGCCTCAGGGATTGCCTTAGGAGTTATTTTAACGCAACTAGGAGATGGAGCTATGGATCACCCCATATATTTTGCAAGTCGGAATTTGTTGCAAGCAGAGCACAACTATACAAAGACCAAACGTGAAGGCTTATCAATGATCTATGCTTTACAAAAATTTCACACATTATCTGTTAATATCTCATTTCAAATTCTTTACTGATCATTCAGCACTAAAATACCTAGTTAACAAACCTGTGTTGGAAGGAAGAATTTGCAGATGGTTGTTGTTATTTCGGGAATTTTCTTTTGAAGTCATCTTCAGGCAAGGACAATGCAATGTCGAACCCGACCATCTATCCAGACTAGAGTCAAGAGAAAGTGGAGGAGAAATCAATGATTAGCTCCCAGATGCACATTTGTTTAGGATCGAGGCAATTCTAGAATACCTGGAGGACATAGCAACCTTTCTCATCACAAGGGCTTGCCCTGAAACATATTCTGCAACTCAGAAACGTCATTTGGTCGTCAGAGAAGCATATTACCAGCTGATCGTCGGACAACTGTATAAACTAGGGCTAGACAGTATCCTCAAGTGTTGTGTCCTAGATCATGAAAGGTAGGATATACTCTAGGAATGCCATAACGGAATTGCAGGAGGACACGTAGGAGGAAAGGCAATGACACAGAAAGATCTACAGGCAGGACTTTGGTGGGTAACACTTTTCAAGAATGCAAAAGAATACGCTAGATTGTGTGACGTTTTTCAACGGGTGGGAAAACGGTCACGTCTAGATGAATTACCACTTCAACTGGTTAGAGCTCTATAAGCATTTGAGAAATGGGTAGTTGACTTCATTAGGCCCATTAACCCCACAACCAAACATTCGAAGGCAAGGTACATCATTACCGCAACTGACTACCTTACTCGTTGGACCGAAGCAATAGCGGTACGTGATTGTTCGATGGATGCGACTGATAGGTTCATTTTCAAGAATATCATTACCCTCTTTGGATGTCTAAGGAGCCTAACCAGCGATCAGGGAGCTCACTTCATTAGCAACACTATAACAACACTTACTACTGAATTTTTGATTCATCATCACAAGAGCAGTCCTTATCACCCACAGTCCAACATAATAGTTGAATCCTTCAACAAAATCCTAGAAAAGGGGCTAATAAAGGTCTGTTGTGAAAATCGAGAGGACTGATATGAGAGAGTTCCAGCAGTATTATGGGCATACAGGACAACTACAAAAAAAATCCACAGATATACACTGTTCCAGTTTGTTTACGGAAAAGAGGTAGTGATGCCCACAGAGTTCATCACACCAAGTTTGTACATTGCACAAGCCACATGTATGACAGACAAAGAATCAGTGGCACAGAGACTTGCGGAGTTACAAGAAATCGATGAAACCAGATTTCTAGCCGATTTCCATCAGTCGTTTGAAAAGGCAAGGAAAAAATCTTGGCATGACCGACACATCAAGACCAAGGTATTTTCACAAGGAGACAAGGTGCTACTCTACGACAGCCGATACCAAATGCACCCTGGCAAGTTGTGCATGCATTGGTTGGGACCCTTCATAGTGGCGGAAATCCGACCATCAGGAGAAGTCCAACTTGCGCAACTGGATGGTATGCTACGACCGAGATGGGTGAATGGCGCTCGCCTGAAACCGTACCTATATAAAAACTAAGAACAATGGGAGTCACTCCAATCCGACGGAGCTTATACAATAGTTAGATTTGATTTTTTTTTTCTTTCTGGAATTTTGTAAATTCAATTAATAATATCCATGCACACAGTATTGTGCCACAATACATAGTTTATATTTTTTGTTTAAGTGTTGGTTGATACAGAATTAACGACCCAGCAGTATAGAACCTGAAGCATGAAAAATTCCAGTAATATCCGACGTTAAGGATGATAGGGACAATCCTTGTGGTCGGAGGTGCCCTGAATCCAAATCTAATTAGAGTTAAAATCCATGCACACCCAGTCTAGTCACAACCATTATTACCAGTCTTTGACACCACAAGCAACATTGCACGCTGCACAAAAATTTTGATAAGCAGAGTGCATGACCGAATCCTATGGTTGGATAAGTGCTATCCAATCCATGCACAGGACATCCAGTAGCTTACTGGACTATCCTCCGAAGGCGAGGATGTGTCAAAAGGATTTTAGGGACCTGGTAAGCATGGGAAGAAGAAAGGCGAACTTAGCATGTATGAGAAGTTTAACACCAAGCAAGGCAGATGCACAGCAGTCATCAAACCAATATTACCCAAACCAGTCTAGAATAGATGCTACATCATATCCAGCAAGGTTATGAGGTCCTACTATAAGAGATAATGCACCCTGGATGCGCTATCTATTTCCGAATTTTGCAATCAGGGAGCAGTATTCAACTGGTGTAGTTTCCTGCTAGAGGAACTACTTGTAGTTTGTGAGGAGGCACAAGAGAAAGGAGGCACCTTTACCTATGGGTACCTACTTGTGGCATTCACATTGCTCAAGTGGCAGTCACTGGTGGGCCGACAACTGGCAATACTAGACAAAGGGCGTCTGGCGAAAATGTTTGAGCCATGGCAATCCAGACTAGACTCTGAAAACACAGCGCTCAACAATGCAGCATTTTCCAAATGGTATAATGTTATGATCAACGCAACATAGAGGCCACACATCCCACAGGAGATCCTCAATAATAACATGAGGAATCTTGCATTTGGCATAAACCGGCACAGTACATTCATCTGGTCGAGGCATGCTATCTGGGAATGTTTTCACACACGGATGCTACCTTTTTACCTGGATGAAGAAGATTTTGACAAAGAGGTCATGTCATGGCCAGGATTTAAATGCGGCCCACGAAAAATAGGCATGCATTATATTCTTCCATCTGAGCTGCTCAAGAAGAAAGACAAAGAAGCAGGAGAGGGACCGAGCTCAGGGCCCGAACAGAAGAAGCTAGATGCACCGGTACAGACCGAATCCGAGGAGGATGAAAAAGCACAGTTGTTGGTGTGAAAGGAAAGAGAGGCCCACTGTAAGCTGCAAGACAACGTCGTGCTATCAGGAGCACAGGTTAACCATATCCTGGGCGTAGTGTTTGGGACCGAACCCTTACAAAAGAAGCAGAGAATTGGGGTCCTGCAACACAAACCCCTTGCCTTTATCATTCCTCGAATTCACGCCACAACCAAAGCCACCCCTATAATTGATATCCAAGATGAACCAGAGCCTAAACCATTCATGTCCACACCCATTTTTGAGCAGCCTCCACCACCACTCCAACTACCAAATCTCCTCACCACCACCCTACATTAGACCACAACTTCAGTGTTGATGCAGTTTGACCACCCAAAGATAGAGGGGTGACAAACCCCACAGTCAGCCAATGAATTCCCCAAGCCCATATCAAAAACTTCAAACCCCAACCCCAAAGCCCCGGAGCAAAGCACGATACTAGATGTTCCGGATCCAAGCACCCAGGAATGGCAACATGAGTCATCAGCAAAGGACGAAGCTGCCAGAAGCACAAAAGAGCCAAAAGTTGACTGTGACCAGCAAATCACCTCACCACCTAAGGGTGAGGAGGCCCAGGAAACCATGATGCATGATGCAGAAGTACAAGAGGACACGAAGATACCAGATGTGCTCAAAGAACCAGATTCAACAATGGCACAGGATACGACAACCACGCAAGCACAAATGGAGCAAGTCCTCCAGAACCCCAGCAATGTGCAGAATTGGTGCAACTCTGCATCACTAGAGCAGAGGTACTGACACTCCTACCCGAGGATCTAAGATTGAGGATCGCACCAACACCACATATAGAGGAGGAGCTAGAAACCCGTTCCGACCACTCAATGGCCAGTGCAATTCCCCTATAGACGAGAGCACCTACTAATGCATCTCCCCCAGCTACAAACCTAGTACAATGGCCAACATCGCAATTATTTGGGCTAATTAGAGACTCCACAGACCAATTAGAGAAAAGACTCCAGGACGTCGCAAGCTCAGTAGAGCTTGCCCAACAAGAACGATTAGTTGAACAAGCATGTATAATAGAGGAAAAACGTGATAGGATCCTAGCCTAGCATAAACTAGAAAAGGTCCAGGAAAAACTTGCAGAAGCCTGGCCCGAGATTCGAAAGGTTGCGCCCGACTTACCAGAAGCCAAGGAGATTACAGAACTAGAGAAACAAATTGAACTGATACAAATGGCATGGACACAGCTCGCGACACGCACAGAGAAGATACAAGCAAAGTTACAACAAGTCTAGCAATAAGCAGAAGAATAGCCTTGGCAGCTACAGGAACAAATGCATAGGATAATATTGCAAGGTAATAATGCCCGAGAGGCACTACACAAATAGACCATGGACTGCACCAGAATATTTAAGGAAGTCAGCGATTCGATGGGTATCATCACTCACCGAAATTAAGTCTTGAAGGAAGCACGCACAAATATCCAGGTGCTCAATGAGGAAGTTGCGGTCGCAATGGACCCCACAGAGCAGCAGCAAAAGTTCGACCAAATTCAGCAAGCCGACAATGAACTAAATTCCCTCTATGAAGCACAGTCTGTAGCCAAGAAAGAGTTGTGCGAGTTTCAACCGGTGATTAAAATCGCCTATATGCAGATGCACTAGGTCGACGCAACAGTTGAATCTGAATGGAACTCGTTGGTTGCATCCAAGCCAAAAGAGTACAGCAAAGAGATGACTCAACAATTCCTGGCCGAAGCATCACTCCTTACCCGAAAATGGCAGGACAAAGTTCAAAGATTTCACAGAGTAAAGCACAGAGCATTAGAGCTCGTTCCAGAATTGGGCCCTTCGTTTGAGGAAGTGAAGGAAGAAAACACACAAACAAAAGAGCTCAAAGAGGAGGAAAAAGTAGATAAGGGAAAGAAACAGTTGCTCCTAGAGAATGTGGAGGAACCAAGTGCTTGACTTACGTACAAGTCAAGGGTTGTGCTCGGAGCCTGTTGGGCCCTTCTTTTTTGAGAAAAGAATTGCGCAAGTGTTGATCATGCAACCTCCATCAGAGGCCGGAAGGAAGAACAACAGAAAATAGTTGCGGAAGCCAGAGCAACACCAGCCAAACAACAGAATATAGGACAAAATATAATTGTAAAAGGGTTGTTGTTGTTGTTTTTGTAGTAGATGGAATTTGATTTTGTGGGTTGGTTCAGTCGAGTGATGAGTTCGCTCATTCATTTTGGTCATTAGTTGATATTGTTAGGTCGAATAGCGCTTATCAGATTTATGTCCATGGGCATTGCCCAATGTTTTTGGGGTAGATCAAGAAGAGTAGAGTCTGTAATGAACGGAACCTGCTGACTGGGAGATCAGGACTCTGTGGCCGAGAGCTAGAGCCAAGAATCTAGACTGTACTTTCCATGTAATGTTGAGACTATAATGTAAGAAAGATCTCTAATGATGATATAAAGAAGGGTTAAATTTTCAAATCTGATGTGTCTTTACATTCTTGCCTATGCATTTCAGTCTTCATGTATAGCTTATGAGTCACAATTGTTTCTCTTATGGTTAACTGATGCTCACAATACCAGTAGGTTTGGTTCTTTCATTTAGGTGTTTCTGATCTGATAATGTTGATTGCGTAAGGACTGAAGTAAGTTCTGAACCCTCCATGGATCTTATGTAGTCTTCTCCCTACCTTTCCTTATCTCTCTGTCTTAGCAGCACTTTGGGTGATACTTCTTCTCTTCAGAGGAGATGAAAATGTTAGCGCTCTAGACTACATGGTGCTTTTTGTTGGTAACTTGAGAAGGACCCTGGTCTGAAAAAACCCATGCCAACAAAATGGTTCTATTGTCGGGACTCGTATTAAAAGGGAACCTATAGGAAGAATGTTGTCTTCGATCCATAGATCTGGCATCAATCAATGGTGGGAAAGAAACTGAAATGCCTTCATATGGAAAGAAGTGGAACTAAGAATAAAATCGGTGGGAGTCGCTCGGGAAGCGATCTTTTACTCAAAAATATCAAACGACCAGTACGATTTTTTCTGGGTTAAATTCCCAGAAGAATTTTTTCATTGGATCAAGAGACTCCAAGAAGCTCCAGAGTTCCATGGACGGATCAAGAAGATCTACACCTGGGATACTAACAAGTTAGCAGCACTCTAGAGGTTGGAATGTCCAGTCATGAGGTTCGTAGATTTCTGGGTTACCACCACAATAGAAGGATATATAATCGAATTTGCAGCTGAGACCCACCAATATTTCTCGCGAGGAGAGGAAATTTTCAAGAAAGGCGCAAGGGGAAGACTTGTAAAAGAGATCCCCCTCTAGAATAAAGCTTTCTTGGTGGAGGAAGGGATGTTGATTATGTCCCCGACTGAGATGGCAGCGTAAAAACCCTCACTTGGGGTAGGGTGAGACGGGGTGAGAGTCATGGCATAAAGAGAGGGAAAGGATTATTTGACAAATGGGGGGGAAACAAAAAGAAATGGATTCAAGAGATGATCGAGCCTTGAAGAGAGTCGCCATAGTTGAAAAGTGGTGGCACGGAAAAATCGAGAAAGTCGAAAGACAGTCTGAAAAGTTGAGGAAAGAAGGAGGATCGGGAGAGATAGAAGGAAGACAAACGAAAGAACTGCACAGGATGAGAAGATAGGAACGACTGTCTAGTCAAAGGTTAAACGAGAGAGAAGCAAGGAGAGCTAGAAGTCCCCAGGAGGTGGGACAAGAAGGAGGAAGCGCGGATATAAGAGAAGAGGAAACCGACATGAATCTTGAAGGAGAAAGAGAAGATCCAGCCCTGATAACAAGAGAGATCGGGAATCTGGTCGAAGAGCGCGTCCCAGTAGAAGCTAACTAGACCCCCCAGATCAAAGAAATCTTCCCTAAGCCAGTGGCGCCAACCCCGAATCAGTCGTACCCCAAGTTCCCTCAATACAAGCAGTAAGTTCTATGCAACCTTCTCATACAAGTTATGTTTTAGTACAATTAGTTAACCAATCACAATCAAGAAGTGAAAGTACAGGGAGGATATTGGGATCCCCTGGTAGATCGCAAGTAGGACCGTTAGTGTAGTGTACCCTTCACTACCCAGGTTTCCCAACCTCTCAGTTTACCATTCTGTACATGGAATTATAAGCAAATGTATTTAAACAGAATTAAGACATATTTAAAAATACAGAGTGAAACATATCTAGTTACTTCTATAATTAAATGTTCCATAGCATTCATCATTAATTCATTTACACAGCGGAAAACATGATACAAAACAGCACAGTCATGTTCAAATGTGATAAACCATAGTTCAATACTTATCTTTTATTGGCTGTAGAATTACACCAACCAAGTACAGGCCTTCCACGAACCTCCCAGCCTTAGACCACACTGTTCATCAGCTTAACAGTAGGTCACCCCCGAGCTGGGACCAAGCTCCACCCCAAGGCAAGGAATCCTAGGCTAGGCTGCGGTTACAGGGAAGATATCACAACACATTCACCAGGGATAAAGCTCCCTGAGGATTCTCCCACACTCACTTCCCACAGAACCTCATTCCCCACATGCCTGCTCCACCCCAGGGGAGTGCACCGTCTCTGTCACCTAGACAGTCCTTCGGCTGCCAGTCCCCCTTACCTTGGGTTATAGGAACAGACCGGACCGGAAGTCTCTGGGTTCTATGGAAGCTACAGGGATTTCTTCCAAGAGTTCTCTTCTCCCTCTGCGCACTCCCTCACCTGGAGGAGTCGCTCACAGGCCAACAAGCCTCATGCAGTCCAGTACTGTGCGGTCATAACAATCCATAGGAAACATAGGCAAATGCTTCCAACAACTGGCTCGGCAATCATAGGATGATCTCACGGTGATGATTTCAGAGCAGGCTTCACGCACAGGCTAGCTCAGTTTTCCATACAATCACAGGATGCTTCCACTCGAGTCCAGCACAGGGAATTCTGGTTCAGGAATGCATTTTCGGGTTGTCTAGAATAGACACAGACTCATAGCTCTGGACAGGGTATACACGGTTTTCCTCCGGCAAACACCGCTAACGGTTTCAGAGATGAATCAGGATATCCGACAGAGGTCGTACTAGTTCCACACACAGAGATTCAGTTCAGAATGGAGGAGAGTGTCCCCCTCTCCGCTTACTTTCTCTATTTTATTTGCATGCATGCACCAGGGTTGACACTTTTCACCCTAGAAACTGCATGCGTTCCATCCGTACGCCTTCCTCCCGCCACTTGGGGAATCACGGGTCCTTCAAAAAGGACTTAGGATAAAATAATG
>CBVK0105244199.1:0-11687 GCA_900067695.1 Picea abies | reverse complement strand
TCTTGATTGTTGATAGGTTTTGTGAAACATTCCGAGAAGGCCTCCTGAATGGGAGCTAGTGTTTTCTTTCCTACAACAACTAAGATTTTTAAGTTTATTTATTTTCAATGCATGAGTGTTCATTTGATGATCTTGATTGTTGATAGGTTTTGTGAAACATTCCGAGAAGGCCTCCTGAATGGGAGCTAGTGTTTTCTTTCCTACAACAACTAAGCTTTTTAAGTTTATTTATTTTCAATGCATGAGTGTTCATTTGATGATCTTGATTGTTGATAGGTTTTGTGAAACATTCTGAGAAGACCTCCTGAATGGGAGCTAGTGTTTTCATGCCTACAACAACGAAGCCTTTTTAAGTTTATTTATTTTCAATGCATGAGTGTTCATTTGATGATCTTGATTGTTGATAGGTTTTGTGAAACATTTCGAGAAGACCTCCTGAATGGGAGCTAGTGTTTTCATGCCTACAACAACGAAGCCTTTTTAAGAGTATTTATTTTCAAATGCATGAGTGTTTACTTGATGATCTTGATTGTTGATGGGTTATTTGAAACATTCCGAGAAGACCTCCTGAATGGGAGCTAGTGTTTTCATGCCTACAACAACTAAGTCTTATTAAGTGGAATGCAAGAGTCAGGTTTTGATTGAATTTTCATTAGAAGTTAGGTGCCTAATCCTGCATATATAGTGCATGTGCTTCGTAAGCCTATGAACCTCGGATTGACAAATTAAATGGTTGGGCAATTACTACGACGAAATTAAACGACAATATTTTCACTCAACAGTATGTACCCTACATAAAATATGAAAAAGAAAAAATACAACAGTTAATTAGTGGATTACCTCAGACCTACCAAGATAGGATTGAGTTCAAATAACCAAATACCTTAGAAGAAGCTATCCGTAAGGCGAGGTATTTCTATGAACAGTTTGGAAGTAAGAAATGATCCCACGAGGATTGGAAGAAGAAGTGTTATAACCCTAATTTGCACCAGACATGCTTACCTGGCATCAGGCCATCTCATTTTCCTTCTTTTCCAAGCCACTACTGAACATCTCTTCTTAAAAAACACCTTTTTTAAAGGCACACTCTAGCTGACCCACTACATCCCATGTGTACACTCTAGCTAACCCACTACAACCCAAGTGTACAGGTTAGTTGGCCCATTACAGCCTGTGTGTACCTACAAAAACACGAAAAATGGAAAGTTTTTGACGGAACACACAACTTTGGGTAAGTTAACTAAACCTTTCGACCATGCATGGCTAGTCACTCAACTAAATACCTAGCTCCTTCTAGACTATGAAAGAAGGGGTAGGGGTCCCATTTTAAAGGAGGAAAAACCATAGTAAAGAAACTCTACCTGAATTAGCATTCCCCTTGCCTCAACCTTTTGCAACTATTGTGTGAAGAGAAGCATATACAGAAGTAGTTGGAGCATAGTTGAAGAGGAGCCCAAGATCATATTCGAGAAGTAGTGCCAACCACATATTGTAAAGTTTACTCTTGTGAAGATTAATAGAAAAAGGAATACTTTTTTCGTCCCACCATATCATGTGTTCAAATTGTGTATTCATTTTATGATAATGTCACATCTAACCGAACAATTAGTATATGAAATGCATGTTTGCATCTCTCTGTTTGTCCATGTGTGAATGCAGGTCATCTTTGGGAGGAAGCTTGCAGTCAAGGAGCGAGTGAAAGAGAAGGGATCAACATCCAACGAAATATTTAAGGTAGAGTTACCTAATATTGTTTGCACTTTTGTATTCCATGAATGTGGGGTTTTGTTTTGGGAGAATAGAAAAAAAGTAGAGGAATTTAAATGGTCATTTCCTGCATGCATGATTAAACCCTTATTGTTATTCCATAGGAGGGATTTCCCACCCACAACAGAATTGGCGACCATACTGGGGATCTCTCAGATTTTCTAGGGATACTTTTTTGGTAGTTTTAAATTGGTTTCACCACCTTTTCTCTGAGTTTCTACAAGAGTCTGAGCTAGTAGGGATTCTAGTCTTCCATACCAGTATTCCCTACTTTCTTTGCTTGGATTCTTTTTATTTTACAGAATTCATAGAGGTGCACATGGCTTGTATCAGGCCTGCATGCATGTACCTGTGCCCTACCTTCACAAAGCCCACGTGCACACGCTAGCTAATGAAGTGTCAGTCGCATGTCTAAATTGAGGAAATTGTTTTTTTAGAGAGGCAATCATCCTCTCCCCTGTTAGAAGTGATCCTTCTCAGGGGTTTTTTGGATCTCATTCTGGTCTCTATTTTTTCATTTTGTAGCTTAGGTACCACCTCATATTGGTTTTGTTTTATGAAATCTTCCTTGAATTGTTTTTCTTTTCTGTCAAAGTAAGTTTCTGAGTATTCAAGGGACTCTGGTTCTCAATACTAGTAGTCTTCGCCAGTGTTTGATTTCTTGTTTTTTATTTTATTTTTTTCATTGTTGAAGAATTGCAGAAGTACACGCAACCTGTATAAGGCCTACATGTGTGTACATGCGCTCTGATCTTACATAGCTCGCGTGCACACGCTGGCTGTTGAACTGTCAACAACGTGCTTGTTGAGAAATTTTTTGTTTAAGGAGAGGCAATCATCCTCTTCCTTATCAAGAGTTATACCTCTTAGGGATTGCCTTGATTTAATCTTGGTCTTTGTCATAGTATTCGGCAACTTAGGTCTGATTACAGTGATAGCTTTCCTTTTCATTAAAAAGTTTTCTTTAAAAAAATATATATTTCATAGGGTTTTTAGACAAGTGTGAGACTCTGCTTTAATTAATTTGTGTGTTATCATCGGTAACTCTTTGTGATCTATGCTTAGGCCAGAAGTTTTCTTGGTCTTTACTTGTCGTCATTTTTCCTTTTTACTTTGTGAGCATTAAATAAAAAAAAACTCTCCTATTTCTTGGTTTGGTTAAGTAGTTGTTGGTTTGCATAAATAACCAGGAAATTTTTTTCTTTCATAAGTTCTTGGCTATTTACTTAGGATAACAAGTAGCTCGTAATCGAGAAAAATATTGTTTTGAGTTTGTTGTTCAAAGATCTTAGAAAAAAATTTAGTTTTAAAAGTTGATTAAATTTTTTTTCAAAAAGAAGTTATTTTGTTTCCAGATTTCTGTTTATCTTTCCTTTCATCTCTCAAAACATCACTAGTTTCACTTTCATAACATTTGACTTAAGACAAGCCATAAAAAATAACTATTAATTAAAATCAACTAGACTTTATGTTTGTAGGGTCCATCAACTAGTCTAGGCTAGAGCCTTGATTTAGGTTGGAGAGGAAACTCTTCAAGGCTGCAAAACATACATAAGAGTCTGTGCTAGGGAGTGTTAAAATTCTAGTATCGTGAAAGTTATCCGGGACCCCCCTCTAACACAGGGGCTAAACATGAGGTCGCATGTGGAAAGGTAGCGGAGATAACCCCTCCAAAGCCAGACCAAGCATAGTGGGGAATGCATATAGAGGGCTTGTTTTGGGATTTCATCGATTGCATTTGCCACGGAGCTTCATGGCTCTCGAATCCATTCGAGGTCCTCAATTTTATTCCAGACCACTTTCTTTCGATACCCTTGATAGGTTTCGGGCTTGATACCTTGCTCATTGTGGTCCACCCGATTGTCGACTGTACCCGCCTAATGACTGTTCACGCACTGGAAACCTAAATGCCATTATTTTAGGGACTTACACAGGTGACTACGGGGGTAGACCACAATACCTAGGACAAACATCAGGCCACACTTTGTAGATTATACCCGGAGGGTGCTTCCGTATCCGAGTTTCACTTGCACCGGTAAGTTTCTCTAGTGTTGGTTGTTGTAACTATTCTTCCAAATAGTTTAGTCATTGCTTGTTTTATCTCGTAGGGACTTTTTCTAGTGTGTGATGTTTTTGAATGAATAGAAATCCCTAGTGTGTCTTTGATATTCTTACACAGTGGAGGATCATTAGCTTTGCCAGTCATGAAACCTTCTTGGCCTACCACCGGTTACACTGGATCCACCCCCACCACCGCTAAGGCGAAAGCTAGACCAACAAGGGTCTTTTGAAGTGATTGGGTCACAGGAAACTGTGCCCGACCAACATCCGGAGGAACCAACCATTTCAGACCTTGGAGCAGAAGCTCTTGGTCCATCCGAAACTCCAACCACTGATATTTTGGTGCCCATCATCATACATATTTATCCTTACGAGCATCAGACAATGTCACACACATCAATGGAAACAAACGATGCCACTTCTTCTGAGAATTCTCCTATTCCCACTACGACTGTCACCACAGGGGGTGTTCCACCTCCTAACCCATCGTCGTCGGTCTGAGCCACCATGGTCTTGAATGCCTCTACCTCAAGCAATGGTCCAATCCCATCTTTGGTGGTGGCCACTACTCCTTTCATGCAGAGTGCAATAGACCCTTCGTTCTCATACGGGATGCATAGCTCAGGTACAAGCCATGTACTTTCCTACTCCACTTTACAGAATTTAGGTCTGGGGGCAGGGACCTCTAATGCTCCTTTGCAAGGACCCATGGGAGGAACTTCAGCTCCCTTTAATGTTTTCCCTTACAAAGGAGGTCATATACCTCCTTCGTCCCCTTCGCTCAGCGATGCCCACCAGCAATCTGTCTAGTCAAATGTACACCATAGTTCATTTGGAGAAAGGAGTCAAAGACCACCTTCTCATAATATGCTGATAGGTTCGACACCATTTTCTTTGTTCAGTGCATTTCGTAAAAACACTTTCTCGTCATCTGCTTTCCCGATTGGGGGAAATCCCGGTTATGGAAAACCTAATCCTATACAGGGTACGATTCCTACACAGGGGGAAAACCCAGGAACTCCTTCCACATCAGGACCTTGGAGCTCTTGGTAGGGATCAATTCCCTCGTCAGGAATGTTGATTGGGGGAAACTCTTTTCACAACCAATGGAACCTCGGGCAAGGTGCAATACCTATGCCCATGGGATCTACATGGGGAAACCCTTCCCAAAGTCCTCTGAATGTAATGCACACCCAACCATCTACGTCCTATTTTGGGAATCATTCAATGATGTCTCCTCAAATGAAGAATCTATATGCTATTCATGGACATGGTTTTTACCAAAACCCAGGCCAGCAACCCAACTTTTCCTAGCATCTCGGTGCCAGTTAAACTCCAGGCCCCTTTTTCCATGGTTATCACCAACAAACCAAACTACCTTTCCTGGAAACCTTGCATTTACCAGACTTAACAAGGTTGTTGAACGACCCTATCTATCATGATATGCATTGGCCCCTATGTCGATGAAGTTTCCTTCAGACATACCAAATTTTGATGCCAAGCCTAACGGAGATCCAGAATATCATGTGACTACTTTTCACCTTTGGTGCTCATCTAATTCATTGAAAGACGACTCTGTATTGTTGTTATTGTTTCAACGTACTCTCATTGGGAGTGATGCAAAATGGTACATTGAGATCGACCTCTCAAGATACTCTTCCTTCAGTGAATTGGCAATGGATTTCCTAAACCATTTCCAATTACCTGTGAGATACGATGCTAACACAGAATTGCTGGCCAATTTCGAACAGACAAAAGAGGGCCATATCTCTGATCACATCCGAGAATGGAGATGCCATAAGAGTTTGATTAAAGTGCCAGTCCTACTAGCATTCCTTCTTGAGTGGTTCCTTAATTCTTTGGTCCCACAATTATCCAAAGACGTCGCAACGTCGGGAGTGTTTTCCAAAGAAGATACAATCATGAGAGCTAAATATCTTGAGATAATCTATTCTTAGTCTGTTCTACTATACAATATCTTTCCAGATGTGCCACAATCAATACTTGATAAAACCAGACAGAGAGTTGGACCACATGCCAATGGTATGGTGGGTTCAGCACAAAAAAAACCTGTTGAACAACTAACGAAACATATACAACAATTGTCTATCCAACATACAGTGGCCAGCCAGATTGTTGTTTCAGCTACTCCCCCTACCCAAACATCAGATGTACATAGTGTGCAATCGACAAATCTGAAGGCCACCCAGCAGCCTAATGGAAGAAAGAAACAATGTAATAAGGGTAAGGGGGATAAGAAACCCACTAATAATGTTGGTGGGGGAAACACCAAAAAAGGGAAGTCGAAGTATCCGTGTAATCTATGCGTGAAAGACCACCCAACTCACTAGTGCCCTTGGCTTGCAGAGGCCCAAAAGTTATTATCACAGTAGCAGCCTATTGTGTTAACAAATCCATTTCAACATGGCCAAAATCTAACTCAAGCCTCTACAAGTGCGAAAGGGGGCAGCCAAGGACTCCCTCCATCTTCAAACAATCCTGCATCCGTGAATGTGTATATGATGAAAGGTGATGCTTAGATATCAACTAGAGCACATGATTACAGCAAGCCAAGCACCTCTAAGAAAGGTAAATAATCTGAAACCCCATCTCTTCCTCTCTAGATTGAGAAGAAATTGGGTGAAACCATGACATGCATCCCAAAAGGTTTGTTTAAAAAAGCTTCTCAAAACCCAAATGCAAGGGTCACCCAGAACTACTCTGTGGTGGAGGATTTGTCTCAAACCCATTGTGTGATGTCTGCTTTGGAAGTCCTCCAAATTTTCCCTTCCCAAAGAAAGGATCTATTAGTCACTTTAGGATCTGCTGAGACTTGTAATCTGGGTACAATCATTCTTGATATAACCAACTTAAAGCCTCGTCTCCCTTACCATGTAGCATTCTAGATAGTAGTGGCTTACACCACAAAAACTTTTACTCGGAACATTTTCCACACAGTGGTTGATGAGGGTGCGTCAACATGTGTAATGTCTTTGGTGTGTTGGAAGTCCATTGGCTAGCCCGTTTTGTCTCTGTCACCTACTCTTCTTACCTCTTTCGACGGTCGTTCATTTTGACCACATGGCATTATCCCTTCTTTTCTCGTGCAGTTAGGAGGGAAAAATGTGTGTGTTGAGGTTGAAGTGGTTGATGCATCTCTCTACTACAATCTCTTGTTAGGGAGGATTTGGACCTGTTCTATGCAACCAATAGTCGCTACAGTTTTCCAGGTCTTGTTGTTTCCACACGAGGGTCAGATCATGACCATTGATCAGTTGTCTTTCTCCCGTCCTGACCCTTCATTAGGGGAATCCACGGTACCAATGATTGATAACCCTCAACCCGATGTTGTCAACATAGGGGTTGGTTTGTGCCCACCTTTGATGGGTACTTTCTATTACCCACCTCCTCAAGGTGATATTAAGTTCATATCTGACCACCATAAGGTTGAGATTTTCCAAGTTTTGTTGTTTCGCATGACTTACTTTAACTATCCATGGATTCTTCCTTCCCCATTGGCCATGATGGAAGGGACAAGGCACCATGGTCTATCCATGCCCTTGTCCACGGTAGAAGTGGAATACTCTTTAGTCTAGCAAGCTTCCATCGACACCGATCCAACTCCGACACAAGAGTTAGATCTGATTCTAGAGCCTATTTGGACTCAAGGTTCCCTCACTAATACAGATTCTTTAGACTTAGTCTTTCCCTTAGACGAAGAAATCATTGAAGCAATGACTAGTCCGAACAAACCCTCGGATGATCTCCATCACAAATCTTACTTCCTCCCAGAGTTAAACAGAATTGAAGCAGGGGAATTCACCTTGACTATGACTGGAGATAGGTCTTGTCCTATCAATCCTTTGGCTACACATGTTGTTTATTCCAAGGGTAATATGGAAACCATCACCAGAACTATACCTATAAACATCTCCAGAACCCATGGAGTTGTGGAGAATTTTTTCATCGGAGCTCACTGCTCCCCCGAAGAGATTCAAATCTAAACAGATTTATTTAAGGAATTTCGCAATGTTTTTTCTTGGTATTATGAGGAAATGCCATGCATCGATCCAAAAATTGTTGAACATGAAATCACAACTTATCCTGACATTAAGCCAATTTGGTAGAAGCTTCGTTCGGTTAATCCTAAGAAAGCATCAGCTATTAAGGTTGAAGTAGAGAAACTTCTCAAGGCAATTTTTATCTACCCCATCCATTTGACCCAATGGGTGTCAAACCCCATGCTGGTTAACAAAAAATAGGGTACGATTCACGTATGTACGGAATTCCATGATTTGAACAAAGCCTGTCCAAAAGATAATTTTCCCACACCATTTATTGACCATATAGTCGATGAATGCGCAGGTTGTGAGGCCTTTTCTTTCATGGATGGTTTTTCAGGATATAATCAAATACAAATCAAACCCGAAGACCAACACAAAACAACATTCAATTGTCCATGGGGTACATTTGCGTATCATAAGATGCCTTTTAGTCTAGAAAATGTTGGAGCTACCTTTCAGTGGGCCATGTATTTTTCTTTCCGCGATCTCAAACATATCATCGAGGCCTACTTAGATGATTTATCATCACGATCTTGTAAGAGAACTGATCATCCCACGCACCTCCGACTTATCTTTGAGCGATGTTGCTACTTTCAAATTTTCTTGAATCCCAACAAATGCAGTTTTTGCATGACGTTGGGTCATCTATTGGGTTTCATAGTTTAAACAACAATGATCATGGTCGATCCTCTCAAGGTTGAGGAAATAGTTCAGTTTCCTCCCCCACGTACAATTCTTCAACTTCAGAGTTTACAGGGAAAAGAAAACTTTTTGCGTCGTTTCATCGCAAACTATGCCGAGATCACAAAGGGATTTATGCGTTTAATGAAGAAGGATGTTCCTTTTCATTGGGACAATGCTTCTCAATTCTCCTTCAAAGTGTTGAAACGTGCCCTCACAACTGCCCCTCTGCTTCGGCCACCCAATTATAACAAAGATTTCTTATTATATTTGGCTGCAAAAGAGTCAACCATCGGCATGGTCTTAGTTCAGGAGGATGATTTTCTCTTAGAATATGTGATTTATTACCTGAGCCGAGGCCTGCTTGGACTGGAACTCAATTATTCTCATATCGAAAAACTTGTGTTGGAAGCAGTCCATGCTATCCAACGGTTCCGTCATTATATTTTGTTTCGCAAGACCATCATCATTGCCATTGTGAATCCATTTCAATACGTGTTGACACGACGGGTAATCGGTGGAAAGATTAGTATATGAATAGTTGACTTAGATTTCATTTCGAAGAAATCCAAAAATTCACTGGTCTTTGTGGAACTCATCTAGGAACTTTCGGTTGAGTCAAGTGGTGTTATACCCGAAGAGTCACCTATTCAAGAATACATGTTTTCGATAGCATCTTTGGATCCCTGGTATGGAGATACACTTGTCTATCTCAAAACTTTGAATTTCCCCACCTCTTCTTCTCATGATGAGCATCGTTATATACATCATCAAGCCAAGAACTATCTCATACTCGAAGATACTCTGTATTGTCGAGGTGTATATTGAATCCTTCTTCGGTGCCTCACTCGTGAAGAAGCAGAAATTGTGTTTAACAATTTCCATACTGGAGCATGTGGCGGTCATTTGTCTGGGTTGGAAACAGCCCAAAAGATTTTATGAGTTGGTTACTTCTAGACGATACTAATCAAAGATTGTATCGCATCCGTTAAGAAGTGCCACCCATGTCAAATATTCTAACGAAAGATGAGGGCACATCCTGCTCCCATGTTTCCTGTCATCACTGTTGGCCCCTTCACCAAGTAGGGGATTGATTACACTACATGCAACCCTCCTTCAGCAAGGGAGCACCGTTATATCATCATAGCAGTAGACTACTTCACCAAGTGCATCGAATCTATGCCAACATTCAAAGATGATGGCGAGACTGTCACCCTCTTTTTTTTTAACCAGATTATAGCACGGTTCGGTGTATCAAGAGAGATTTTCACTGA
The DNA here is from genome assembly GCA_900067695.1 of Picea abies. Taxonomy (NCBI): domain Eukaryota; kingdom Viridiplantae; phylum Streptophyta; class Pinopsida; order Pinales; family Pinaceae; genus Picea; species Picea abies. The sequence goes on along the minus strand of CBVK0105244199.1, from coordinate 1,840 downwards.
CCATGGTAGTCACTTTCAGAACACAATGATGACAGAGTTAACATCAAAGCTTAGGTTGAGGCAAGAAAATTTTTCACCCTACTACCCTCAAGCGAATGTTTAGGTGGAAGCTGTCAATAAATGTCTTAAAACAATCCTACAACGAACGATCAATTCAGCCAAGTCAAATTGGCATTTGATTTTATACTCGGCATTATGGGCCTACTAAACATCTGTTAAGACTGCAACTGGTTTCTCACCTTTTCAACTCATTTACAGGTTGGAAGCAGTCTTTCCCATAGAATGTCAGATCCCATCTTTAAAGTTGGCAGTACAGTTATTTCCAGACACTTCACCACTTGAAGAGCATTTATTATATCTGGAGTAGCTCAATGAGCAACGTCGTGATGCATCTTTAGCCAACGAAGCTCACAAACAAAAATTCAAGTGTCAATATGATCAGTCCATTCATCCTCAGATTTTCTCAGAAGGTGACCTTGTCCTGGTCTATGACCAAGATAAGGAACCCCTGGGGGCAGGCAAGTTCAAACCCATGTGGTTCGGACCTTTCATCGTAAAAGAGGTTCTAAAAAAGGGCGCTTATCATCTGGTAGATTTTGAGGGAAATTCTTTGGCAGAGCCTAGAAATGGGCTCTACCTTAAGAAGTATTACTCATAGGTAGGTCACCTTGGGTAACTTTTTGTAACATATGTATAGTCTTTGTACTATTACTTTTTGGTTTCTTTTGGTTTTATGGATGTGTCATTTTTTGATGTTATCTTTTGTCACTGTGGCAGATGTCAAGTGAATTAGAGGTCTTCGTTGGATTTGCAGACAACGCTAGTTGGCACACTTAGAGGCTTTCCTCCACAGCTTGGGTAATTTTTACACCTTAGGGCCAGTTGTTATCTTCAGGAGGTATATGTTTAGGCGACACCGCAAACAATGTCTCCGAATACAGCGCAATTATTGAGTTGCTTCGTGACACTTTGTCACTTGGTATCTCTCACCTTCGGGTCTATTTAGATGCTCAAATGGTTGTGTCTTAGTTAAATAGAGTCTACCGTGTTCATGATCCTACTCTACACCAACGGTTTCTTAGGGTACATCTCTTAGAACAAATCTTTGATTATATTACATATTTTCATGTTCCTAGGAGACTAAATCAAGTCACAGATACTCTAGCTAATCAAATTTTAGATTGGAATCTAGCACACATATAAGAAATACACACACATGCACATGTAAATACATTTTTAAAGAAAATGTAATCCATAAGACATAAAAAGACATAAAAATCCATATATAATATCAAAAATATCAGAGTACATGCGTGGGCACAAGCGCCTCAAAAATACATCTAGTAACAAGTAATGGGGCTTATGCCCTCAAAAATATACAAGTAGTGCCCCCGACATGTGAAAAGTCCAGCCTAACTAATGGATAGGGCCTATTGGACCTGTTGTAATGGTCAACAGCATTTGCCAAATGCTGAAAAAGTCAGACCCACGTTCGTGGTGCCCCCACTACATGAGGCTGCATAGACGATGGCAGATCCTCGATCTCTGCCATAAGGACTGTGTGAGAAAGAAAGGTAAAGTTTCACTCTATTCGTCTCAAAACTCTCCAAGCCTCACCGGTAGGAGGTAGTCATGTTGCTACTGGTCTGCCGACTGCGGTTGGGGTAGCCTATGGTCGAGGACGTCACCTATTCCTCACATAGTCCATTGGTCACACTAGCCCCACATCTGCACATAATAGACATAGATCTGTCAGATACTCTGGTGTATAAAAAAAAATGATATCTATAAAAAACAACATAAAAATTACATATATTTAAAAAAAAAAAAAAAAAATGAA
>CBVK0105244198.1:0-13541 GCA_900067695.1 Picea abies | reverse complement strand
TTAAAAAAAAAAAAAAAAAATGAAGCAAACTTACCCATCTCTCCTCGCTGCTCTCCGGGAGGTAGAGGTATCTCGAGATCTCTAGAGAAGTCAATCCCAGCATAGGGGTAGTCCTCTATGACCGGAATCTATCGTGCCCACCAAGTAAAGAACTTGTCATCAAAGGCCTCAATGGTCCTCCCTCCCCCCTGTCGCGGCAACAGCGCCACCCATCTACATAATGCAGGGAGAGAGGCCTTGTGCCCTCGTATAGTCTCTCTAGGACTAAAAATGGGCACTCTCTCAAAGAAGAAAGTACAAATAATCATCCCAAACCCGAAGTTCCTCTGATTCCGCATTCAACACTCTATTAATTGCCTCTTCATACAATCCAGTAAGGTGGTGCTCGAGTCAAATATTTGTGCATTTAAGCACTGAACTGCACAATTCATGCACGCACAGGAAGCCTAATGCAAAGACATGGACCCAGTAATCTGCCCAATGAGAAACACTATCACTTTTAGTGATAAGTTAGAGGTCTTTCTTATCGGCACTTGCAAGCTCGTTCTGTCAGTATCAGCTTCACAATGGAGTCCAATCAACTCCAATATGTTATGAGGCCTAGAAGGAAAGGTACAAAAATTGATTGGTTCCCCTCTCCTCGAGAGGCTAGTCAAGAGGTATATATCCTCTGTCGTTGGAGCCAGCGACTGCCCCTCTAGCATAAATGCCTCTGCATCGGGATGCCAATAATCCACCAAGGCATTCAGTATCCTAAGTTGTGCTCGCATGAAAGGAAAATGGAAAAGATTTAACAAACCATGCTACAATAGTGCAACAAGAGCATCAGGGTCCTCATTGACCAACACATCAATATCCTCATGCTCTCTTTCCCTCCAGTGAATATACATCCTGCAAATAGACAAAGTTCAGGAGGATTAACTCTTTTTTTTTAGTTTTTTCCACTAAATGGAAGGTCCACATGGGCTGTAGTGCTCATAGTAGTGTGTACACTTGGGTTGTCATAAGGCAATCTACATGTACACTCAGGATGTCATAAGACAGCCCGCATGGACGTAGGGCTGACCTTTTAAAGGTCAACGCCCCCCCAAAAAATGAACTTAAATGCATAAAGAAAGAATTAAATTACAAGAGGGGGTAGTGAGTACTTACTTGGTCTAAGTCGATGGTTGTTTCATCCACTAAAGCTCCCGGAATCAACTCTTTACACAAAGGGGTAGTTTTGGCTTTTAGTCAATTTCTCAATTAGCAATGTTGACAATGAGTTGCCAGCTTCTATTTATAGACTTTTTGGCCTATTTTTGTCAATTTTTGGACCTTTTTGTCATTTTTTCTAAACTGAAAATCATTTAGTATGGTTCGGGAGTTTTCTTTGGATTGTCACGAGAAGTGTCCTTTGGGTATTTGGAAACTTTTTGGAGTTTTGGGTCATTTTGAAGGTCCTTTGGTAAAAAGCCATTTTTTCTAACTCATTGCATTTAAAGATAGGATTCCACCTCCACTTTCTGCATCTTGTTGTATTTTCTGCTTTTCCATAGGATCAACCCCACCGAGTTGCAATATGGAACCATCATTGTTTCTCTAGGAGTGTCGTAATTTAGTGGTAGAGCCTACCTTAACATGAATACCCTAGGTAGATCCTGGTTGCATTTTGGTGTCCATATTGTCACTAACGACTATAGGCCCAGGATTCCTTACTATTTTTTCTTGAATACAAGTTTTGAGCCTCATTTGCATGATTCCTTATCACTCTTAACCTCACCCTAGGGACTCTCAAAACTTAACGGGTCTTCTTTTAAGCTCTTTTCATACCCTCTAAACATGAAAAGACTGTCAAGCGATCTTATTGACCTTCACGCTCACTAAACTGAAATTTGAAGTCACGTCTGTCTGGTGGTAGTTTACCCCTTTTTCGGTCTGGATGGTCAACTGTGCAAACAAAGGTATACTATAGGAGCCTAGGTTCTCTAGAAGAGTATTCTCAGGTATAATTTTAACCCTTTTTCGAGCCTGAGGGACTAAATTTATGAAATAGGAACCCCCACAGAGTCCATAGTTAAGCTCTTTTCAGGCTCCCTAAAATTGAAAAGATTGTCGAGTGACCTTATTCTTTCACACTTGTTAAAATGGTCCATAAGAACATTCTTGATGGAGTCCATAGTTAATCTTTTTTCAAACTCCTTAAAAACAAAAAAATCATCGAGTGATCTTGTCTCTATCACACTCATTAAAATGGTTTTGAATAGATGTATGGTCAGTGCTAGTTTACCCCTTTTTCAAGTCGACTAGACTATCTTCGAAAAAGGTACCCCAGCGGAGTCTCCTTTTACATTTTTTCAGACTCTCTAAATATGAAAAACCGTCGAGCTTACCTTCTCTGGGCTTGTTAAAATTACATCGAAGGACGTTACCATTGTGTGTTTTGTTAACCGCGTTTGTATACCTGCATCTTTGGCCTAATGCTAGCTCCCTGTTGCTCTCAACTGAACCATCTGAAGCATTCCTTATATGCAATCCCTGTAGCACTTTGCCTCTGCATCTTGACACCTTTGGCCCCTAGAGGATTTTTCCCAAGTGTTCTTTTCCTACATATGACACTTTTCCCTGAGCATCCTTGTGTTTTGTGCACTTGGAACTAGTATGTTTGTGACACTCGATCCTCCTTTGTAACGTAGCATTCTTTTATTCTTTTTCAAGATTTCCAAAATTATTGAAAAAGACAAAAAAATCAAATATACACCAAAAAGAGGAAGGGAAAAGTATTTTATTTTTATTGGAAGCATAATGAGTCGCCCTTGGACAAAGCACATCCTTCCATTTGTTTGTCAAGCCCTAGGATTTAATATGACCTTAGGAATCTTTTCGCGCTACATAGAGTTGTGTCCTCCTCTATTTGGTTATTCTTCCAAACATATGGAGAGTTTGTGTTGCCTCCTACATCGTGAACTTATGTCAATGGCATGCTCCCTGAGTCTCATATTTTGTTGTGCTATTGTCTAAGGGAAGTTTTTACCAAGCCTGATTTGGCCCCTCTGTAGTCTTTCTCTTTCCCTCATGCCTGGCCATCCCGAAAGTCCAAACAAGCCTTTTTTTTAAATCAATGAAGCCTTCAGTCTGATCATCAATATCCTCTAGTCCATGCCCGATGAGCCATCAAAGACCTCTAGGTAGTGAATTTGTACACTCATATTACACTCCTACCCAAGTTTTGAAGATTTTGAAGTTGATGCTTGAGCTCTGAAGACCTCATCTCTAGCCATTAGGCCTTATCAGCTTCTAGAAGATGGATACTATACATGTATATCTTTTTTATTTTGAAATGTAGATCCATTGTGTATTGCTCGCAACTACACTTTATATAGTTATATGACATGTGTTATCAATCTGTAAATTCCCAGAGGTTGTTGTGAGGTAAGAATAAATTTATCAGAGGTAACCTTAACCAACCACTTCGAAACTGGGAGCTATCCCTACCAATTTCAAAGAGGGATCTCTCTGTAAGATTTAGATTTGTTTGGATTTTCATATCTTAGGCTAGTTAAAAAGAATAGAACTGAGTTGTTTGTATTGTTATTTAATGAAATGGTTGAATTTCACTTACGCTTCCATTGGGCTATGGGGTTTATTTTATAAAATAGAGGTCAAAGGAAAGTTTTTATAAGATTCATTTTACAGGGAAAGATAGTGCAACTGCTGGATTATTTAGGAATAAAATGATGTATTGCTGAGAAAGGTGAGATATTAGTTAGAACAAAAAAGCATTTAAGAATTTATTTGTTATAACATCAGAAGGAAAATATTTAAACTTATAAAAGATTAAGAATAGAGTACACAATGGAAAATTCTGCAAATTTAACTTCTTTTAAATATTATATTAGAAAAAAAATATGATAACTGAGAAAGAAAAACTTTTTACAAAGAAAGAGGAAACTTCACCAACAGCTAACACGCAGGAATCCTGTGAAACATCTCTAGGTATTACTGGAATAACCTCTTGATAAAAATTGCAACAATTACAACTTGCTTGGGTGTAAAGATCAACCCTCAATAATTCTAAGTTTGAAATATTTATAATCAAAGTTACAAACGACCCTGCTATTAATGATCAAGACGTGGTAGACTCTGAGTCTAACTAACTAGCTAACAAGATGCAGAAATGTAGTAACTGATGATGATGCGTCGAATCTCTCATGCTGATTTTGGGGAAGACCGTTGGTGAGTCATTCAAATGAATTTGACTACACTGGATGCTGAGTTGGAAAAGACCTTTACCTTTACTCAATCAATTCACACAACTCATCCCATCTTTGTGTGCTTGGGATGGTAACTTTCAATAGCCGACGGTAGATTTCATCCATCTCGGTGTACTTAGCAAAAGTCAGCCTGGTGAGGAAAATGTACTTGATTTCATGTTGTATGTTGAGGTCGAGATGCAAAGTCTCCAAGAATGCTTTACCCGTGATGTTGCCCTGTATCCCTGAAAACTTGGAACTGTCTTTGGCCATGGTGGCAATCTTTTTCTTATAATCAAATAAAGTCATCAATTTATCATTTACGACAAGTAGGCCATGAAGGCCCTTTTTCTATAAGGCTTCAAGCTTGTTAAAAAATCTATGAACTCCAATGTCCATGTTCTGAGCTTTCTCCTGCAACTACAACATTAATCCTCTTTTAGTCAACACTCTTTTTACTTCAAGGATAGTCTCTGTTCTGTCTTCAAATTTCAGTTCTTCAAGCTCTTCCTTGGTTTTTGAATTCAGAAACTTGATGATCTCGTTAGTTATCGAGGGCATTTCATCCAGTTCTCTTCTTATCCTGTCAATGGCCTGCCTACTCTTTAGCACTAGATCATGTTGTTCAAACATGATTTTCACCATGCGCCAAATCTTGTTTATGGAATTGGAGATGTCTATCCAGATATTTTCCTTAGCCTCTGCTAATGTCTTTCCTGCCACTGTTTGTTTCTGGAGCTGTTGTATTTCCTACTTAATCTTCTCTGATGCTTGTCTCTCAACATTGTATCTTGTTTGGAAGGAATACTTGAGTTCCTGGAGACTTTCAAACTCCATTTTCAGCCTATTGATTTGTATTCCTTGCAGAGTCATCTCCTCCATGGACTTTTCCAGCTCCACAATCTTTTCCAATGCTGTCAATGGAGTTGCTGATGTAATTTCTACTATAGTGGTCATTGGCACAGCTCTTGTACTGACTTCTGCCAGGGGAACTGCACTCAATGGAATAACTTCCATCAGGGTTGATTTCTCCTTCTCTTTCAATAAACTTTCCAATTCTTCCTCCATTTTCTTTATCTGTGCATTCTGCTGCATGATTAGCTTCAACCATTCCTCTTTCTCATATTCTTCCTCAGCTATTTCTTTAGCTTGTGAATCCTCTGTTGGTGGTAATTTCAGCTATTTTCTCAGAGATGCAATGTCAGGATTATTTTTCTTTATCATCTCCTCTACTACTTTTACATTTGAGGGATCATACCCAATCTTGAGCACCAACTCCTCTAAGGATTTTATTCTATTATCCTTTGCAAAAGAGGATATCTTTTCCAACTTCAATTGGGTCTGAACATTGTTTAGAGATACCTGTAACATTTTTGCTATAGAGGAAGCATGTGCCAATGTGGAGAAAACCATTTCTCCATTCTATCTGTGCAAATCCATCTAATCAGCTGGATGGACTTATTTGGTGTCAAAAACAATGGTTGACCTTTTGTAGTCAGTGATCTCCTTAGGTTGAGGCACTTGTGCTTGCAGAAATTCCAGATGTATTCTTCCTTTCTCTGTGTCAAAATCTGACAACATCCTGTGTTGTGCTATGGGGGTTTGCGAGATCCGAAAGGTGCAGAACTCTTTGGATCTCCTCGTGTATCCTCGGTTCTAGTCTTCCACTGAGCATGTTGACTACTGGGTGACAAAAAAACTCGATGAAATGTTTGAAACTAAATTCAGTGGAGTTTCTTCTGAGCAGCAACGTCCATAAAATTATTGCTTGTGTTTTTTCGTCCTTGTCCATTTTTTGCATGAGAAAGGGAAATTTGTTTCCCTGATAGAACATAAACATGTAGGATAGTATTGAAGAATACCAGAACATGCCTTCTGTAGGGAAATTTGCCAGTTTCTCATGCAGGTTTTCAGCTAAAAAACCGTTGAAATCAAATTGGGTGGAAACTTTCTCTTCAACAAAGAAAATGGATAGGAATCCTAGGATAGGTTCATCCACCCATTCATCTGAGAAATAACCGAGAAAAAAACACAGTGTGGAGATGATATGGTTTCCCTTTTCGGAAAATACGGAGGAATGATAGGGAGGATTCTTCTTAGGATTTTGGGCATTTTGTGGGAGGAATATCTCAAAGATTTGTGCTCTTTGGGGAAAATATAGGTTCTGATATATTTTGATCAATATTTCAATTGTGAGAGGAGAACGGGGTTTGACTGTAGGCACCTGCATCATCTGATCAATGGCTTTGGGTGTAATAAGAAAAAAGGTTTCTCCAGATGAAGATACTATGGCTTTCTGATCAGGTAGGTAGTGTGCTTGGCATTTGAGGGTTAATTTGGGAAAATGATGGACTTGGGGAAAACGATACAAGGGGAAACCTGACTCCCAGAGCCCAATTTCATCGCTTTGATCGATGAAGGTGTCTTTAAACCATGACTACAACTCAGAAAATTCGAAATCGTACCTGGTTTCTGAGATTAAATAGTCTTTGTCTGCTAATGGGATCTAGTCGAGATCGATAGGAGGTGGGAGGAAAGGATTTTCCTCTTCATTTAACTTTTTACTTCTGGGCACCATTGTTTTCCACCGGTACCTACACACTAAACAAATGTTAGTAGGAGAAATCTATGGCTGGATGAGATGTTGCAGAGGCAAATAAAAATAAGTCTCTGATAGGCAGGGACTGTGAGTGAAATGCGAATGGCCGAAATGGGGTTGGAATTTAGTGAAGGGGTGTCCGTTGGGTGAAAAAGGATAGGTTAGATGAACAATGGGTATGTGGCTAGTAATAAATGGTTAATAGGTCCTTTAGAGCATGAGAGGGCAGGGTGAAAAATGGTTGACGTGTGTATCTGGTGGACGTGCAGAATGGTGATTGGGGGATGAACGAAAAGATATGACCTGTAACGGTTATATGGATGGGATATGTTGACGGGGTCATGACATGGAACTTGCAAGGGGTGGTTTTGGTATGAGACATCTCTGGATGATGATGGTGAGTCGAAAAAATGGTAGGCGGTAAATATTTGGAGCAGGGAGGTAATATGCAATGAGATGATGCCATGTAGGGATGGGGCCTGCCCGGCCGCTGCTTAATTTTGAACCCCCCCCCTCCCTCGCTATTAAAGGAAGAAAGGTTGGGGGGCTCTAGGATCCCTTACTGACCATTGATCTGAGTAAAACTAGATTAGCCGTTGTTTCAAGTGCGTTCTTTAACCATCATGTCAGACCCTGTTATTAGATAAATTCGTAGGTGTGGACACTAACCAATCTCCCTAGATCCACCTAGATCTAGAACAAAGCAAGACAGAATATGACTCTTTCCCTAGATTTTTCCCATTGAATTAAATAGAAGGAAAGAAATAATAACATACCTTATTATTGCTTCCTATGGTCTTTGTTGTTCTCTCTTCACTCCAGTGCTCTCGTGCTGTCAAGACCAAGACAACACAAACCAACCAAAGTGAAGAAAACACAATCTATTCGATGGTCAATCTATGTATATGATCAAGGAATTATACAATAAAGTGGAAATAGATTTATGGGAAAGGGACATATTACAATATCATATTAATGGAAAGTAAAGATTACAACTTGAGCCTTGATGTCGCAAACTTCCTTTCGATGGCCCTTGGCTCCGACACACACACTTGCTCACTTGCATGAATAAGATCAACCCCTTTGGATAAACTTGTTGGAGTCTCCAAGCTGTTGTAACTTCAAACCTTCACACAATTCTTTCACTAATTCTCCAATGAATCTTGCTTAACCTTGCTTAACCTTTTCCATGAGAATTCCCTCAATTTATAGGAGAGAATGAATTAGTTACTTGGATAAGAATGATCCCAAAATATCAGAGAATCTAGTACTAGGATAACCATTCGAATGCCATCTCATCCTTCTAGAAGATTCCCTTCTAGAAGCATCGATAATTCATCTTTTTCCTTGCTTTAGAAAGAGTTCACACCCTAGCAGTTCAACACAGTGCGAACTTCTCGCACCTTGGCTTAAGGCAACCTGCGAGAATCATGCATTCTCGTAGGCAAATGTATTAACAGCCTGCGAACCTCCTTCAAAAATGATATTCTTAGAAAGAGAAGAAAGTAACTTTTCTCAGGAGAAAGTTCTTATGAAGAGCCTGAGTACACCATCATCATGATGACCAAAATCATGGGTAACATAATTCCCCCCCAAAGTATGAGTGTTGGAACTAGTGACAACCGATAAACTTTGTAAGTTGCATGTGTGTGTCGAGAACCAGGAGCACATCTAATCGAAAACCTACGAACAACCAAGCATCTGCAGAATATCATATATATCAATTCTGAGGTAGGCATCCCCATACTCAGATCACAAACTGATGACATTATAGACATGGGTCATGGCCACCAATCATACACTATGGATCCATGCCATCAAAATATCGCATAGCCACCAAACATACACTGTGGATCTATGCGAAAAATTTCAAATAAAGACGACATAGCCACGAGACATACACAGTGTATCTATGTGTCGCAAAATATACATACTCCATCACAACCTGGATTGCTAAGATGATATACAGGGTCTTCAATCTCATCACCCAAAGTACAAATCTAACCATGTGATTACATGTGTTGAAGTCGAACATGGTAGAAACCACTTGATTACCAGTCATTGATGAAACCATTAACAAGTGAGAGGGAATTCACCATTGATGTCAATGACTCCCAAGGTACCATAGTACAATCCATCGAGTGAGAATAAATGAGTTGAAGTTGAACATCTGACAGAATCTTTCGATCAGGGGTCAATGATGTAAACCCATTATCTAAAGCGAGGAAACCTGCCATTGAGGCATGCAAGCTCCAAGGTACCAAATAATTTCTAAGTCTTGATTTTGGATAATGAGCTGAAGTCGACGGAACAAAAATTGTCACAGGAGGGCCTTGATGTATCTCCCATCAATGATACGAAATGAGTAACATATTTTGAAGGTGAAACATAGTATGATGTGAACTGAACTGGACATAGGGAAGGCCGACATGGAGAGAATGGATAACTACAGATGGTCGACTCAATATAGGTTTCAGACGGACTTCTCTTGAACATATGAACGACACGACCAATGATTTGGCAACATTGACTCAAAGATGACACAGGAAATTACCTTGTAATCAATCGAATGAGAGACAAATGGATTTCCCAAACTGGCTTCAAATGTAATAAATAGGGGGTGTCATGTTCAAGAGAAACACTTACTGCCAATCAATATGACGATGAAAACATATCCCTTTCCCAAATTTTCCCCCACCATTTCTGGCGAGTACCTCTTTATTTTTACGCAAGCTTGAGGAGGATAACATATGCTTGTTGATGTAAGCTCATCCTTCGGACGAGTCCCTCGGAGTATATTTAACGAACCCTAAGAAGGAGTGGTTCGGTCCCATCACAGGTCTGTCAATATTTGTTTAATGAGTCCAGAGATAGAAAACTCGAAGGTTTTTCAAGATTATAGAGTTTGGAAAAACAATCAAAAGAGAACTCTCTCAGTTCCTTTTTCGTAAAATAGACTGAATGAGACCGAAAAAGAGAAAATTATCACTCACCAGACGCTTACTTCAAATACTTTATTGAGCGTGAAAATAGCAAGGTTGCTTGGCGATCTTTTCATGTTTAGAGAGTCTGAAAAGAGATTAAAGAGGACTCCAAGGGGATTTCCTTTTTCGTATAACCTTGTTGAGCCCGAAAAAGTGATAAAAGTATGATCGGTTACATTCTCATTGATTTACGAGAACGAGAAAGAACAAATACTAAGCTCGGTAACTTATTCTCATATATTTACGAGCAGGAGAAATAAAAAAGAGTAAGCTCATGATTGTTTTCATTTTTATGCAAGCTTTAAAACAAAACAAAACTATGCTTGGAATAGATTTTAATTTTTTACACGAGCTTAAAAACTAAACTAAACTATGCTTGGACCTGGTTTCATTTTTACACAAGCTTGAACTAGAGGAAACTATACTTGAGGTAAGTGGTTTCATTTTTACACAAGCTTGAACCATAGAAAACTATGCTTGTGACATCCCAGACACTTAAGAAGCTAGCAGTTCAATTTCAGCATAAAGTCCAGAGGCTGAGGCCAATGCCCCCCAAGCTTCATTTCATCCAACTACAAAGGAGAATGAACTGAAGCTTCAAATACTAGACGAAGAACTTGACTCAAATAGAGAGTGGGAAAACTATTTCATTTTTTAATGAGCTTGACATAGAAACAAGAACTATGCTCGTAACCTTTGTTTCATTTTTTTTTAACGAGGTTGCTACAGAGACACAAAAACTATTCTCAAGTGGTTTTATTTTTTAATGAGCTTGAAATCAAAAAACCATGCTCAAAGACCTCTGTTTCATTTTTTAACAAGGTTGTTACAGATATGAAAAAAACTATCCTCGAAACCTCTGTTTCATTTTTTAACGAGGTTGCCGCAGAGATGCAAAACTATCCTCGGAATATTCTTGATCATGGATTCCAAAAGGACAAGGATCTGGAAGGACACCATGTCAAGGGACAAAACTCAGTCATGGCTTCCAAGAGGTCTTCACTGGAAGGAAGAAACACACTCTGGAAGGACACCATGTCGAGAGTCGCAACAGGAGTAAAGAGATCATGCTCTAACAAACCTATCGAAGAGATCACCATGGAAACAACTGGATCTAAATCATCAGAAGATGAAACCATGGGTGACAACACCACATAATTGACCTGTGGTAGGGGTGATACTGTCTACATACAAGAACCATTCAGGGAGGCAATCTAGGCAGGGTCAATGAATGAAAGTTGATCAACAGTCACAACTCGTCCATCGTGAGGGAAAGATATCACATGAAAAAGAGTAGACATAATAGCTTTCATGGAATATACATACTCTCACCCAAGGAGTAAAGAAAAATCCAAGGGGTCTTGGACTATCATGACGTCAATAAAGACAGTTTTCCCTCCCAAAGTTACAAGGAACCGAGGAAGGGTCCCCAAAGGTTGAGTAGTTCTTCTATTAAAAGATAACATATTTTGTGTAATAGGTGCACGCAGAGGATAACCCAAGGCTTTCCAATCAATAGAGGAAAAAATACTAACAGATGAACCTTCATCTATCAACGTCTAAGGAATATCCCGACCACAAACCTGCACTGTAATCTGGAAAGGAACGTGAGAGGGAAGATGAGGTCTAGTTAGCACACCCCAATCAAAACGGATGGCCTCATTACTTGGAGGGGGTTCCATGGGAGAAGGGGGAATACTCCTCAGCACAGTAGATTCTATATCAACAAGAAAAATATGGGAAGTATCGGGTTTACTCTCTAGCGGGAGAGTAGGATCGACCGATGGAGAGATCAGATCAACCACTTGGGTTTCATTCTCCAAGGAGAGAATGGGGTCAACAGGTGGAAACGGATCAACTACTTGGGTTTCACTCTCTAACGGGAGAGTGGGGTTGAACAAGGATGGGATCGGATCAACCACTTGGTCTACTGGTTCATCCAAAGATGTGACCAGATTGACCACTTGATCAACCGAACTAACCGACAGGGGAACCAGATTGATCATTCCATCAACTATAGGTGGGTTGAGAGAAAGCTTGCAATAATCAGTTGGAAGTTGAGGCTGTGAAACAGTTATGTCTTCCAGTAATTTCTATGCTTCATCCATATGAGTACAAAGGTGAGTGACATGACTCCCTTTGCATAACATACACGGGAACTTGGCTCTACTTTTCTTCTTCCCAACTATATCTTGACTAGTCGACGGGAAGTCATCAACATGTTGTTCAGAGGCTAACGACATGGGTTGGTAAAGGTGTGTAGACCATACTTCTATAACCTTGGATAAACTAGGGCATTCCTTAAAAATATGGCTACCCTTACAAAGCCTGCAAGGGTACTTGGGCTTACGAGTTGTTTGGGCGATCTTGACATCATCAACACTCCCAACACAATTAACAGTAACAGGTTGTTTTCCAAAATGTTTGACAATGGTTGGAGGTTTTGACCCTTGCTTATATTTCTTCTTCTTAATCTTTCTTTTCTTCTTCTTCTTATTCATCGAGTTACTAGCTTCAGAACTTTCACATGACGAAGAAGATAAAACGGAAGGCGACTTTGCAAGTGAAGAAGGTGAAGAAGACCTTACTAGTGAAGAAGGTGAAGGATCAACATGAGGTTGATGTTCTTCGGGGGAAGTGATTACGACTGAAGCACTGACTGCATTTGGGATTACCTGAGTGGAAAACAACCACACCGGCAAGCCAATTGTGAGACCTGGAAGGCTCAAAGTAGAGATGTGAGGAGGACCAAGGTTTCCATAAGAAGGAAAAACAAAAATTTCCTCTGGAGCAGAGTTTCCTTCATTGGTCATTTTGGGAAATGACGCCATTAAAAATCCAATCTAGAGTCCACTAGGGAGAACAAACAACACGCAAACAAACAAACAAAATCTAGGAAGCAAGCAAACAAACAAAACCTTCTCACAATGAGCACACTAGTTGGTGATGAAATCCAACGTCGCGGTAACAAAGTAAGAAGGGGTTGAGATAGAGCAGGTGGAAAAGTTACGTTGATGACCTGCTTAATGGACTTACACCTTGGTGCAAGCTCCCACACATAATCGTGGGTATACCTTCCAAGGAGCCCAAGTTAGTTTGGCCAACGTCGATTCCAGGTACCATGAAGACTTTCCCCTCGATAGTCACCTTGTGTAAAGACCCTAAAGAGATAGGCCACTAAGGTTACCAATCATTACAGTGATGCCTGGGGAAACAGTCAATAGTCCGATCCACGCACAAGGGCAGGGTATCTAGCCCGAAATCAACTTGAAAGGCTTCCACTCATCCTTGTGGGTATACCTCTCAAGTGACCCCCATAATACACGTAATCGCTACACCAAGACCAACAAAGCAAGGTGAGTAACTCTGCTAGTCTCAATGTGACCTCGTGCTTGACCCTTGTGTTAGAAGGGCTTCCCAGGACAAAATGTAATAAGTGGATTTAAACACTCCCTAACTCAAGATTCTATGTTTGTTTGCAACTTTGGAAAGTTATCTTTCACACCTATTCCAAATCCCTATGACTAATCTAATGTAGGTTTGCTACCAAAAAAGATAAAAATGTCTAATCACGTTTTATAAGTGCTTTATTTTATGGCTGTTGTTACTCAATAGGAAAATGGCATGAACAATATGGTGTTTTGACCGACTCAAAAGTTATGCAAAGATATGAAGATGCAATCTTTTCATTTCGATGAAAGCTATCCTACGAGAAGGAGAAAACAT
>CBVK0105244191.1:0-11788 GCA_900067695.1 Picea abies | reverse complement strand
ATCAGTTTATGTGTTTACTTTTTTACATTTACCTAATCATATTTAAAAATCACTTTGATAGCTAATTGATTGCCACGTAAGTGATTAACATAAATTAAAATATTAACACCAGATAAATGAAGCCCAACAGTTTATATAATAAAATTTAATATATTCTTTTAAAAATTCATTTCATCTTCTCAGCCTTTCGGCATTCACCAGCAGCTATTTTGCTGTTGTGCTAGTATAATCATCAACTAATAACATAAATTATTTCTCACCTTTTAAAGTCTTTGTTGTAGTTGGTCCAACTATATCAGTATGCACAATTTCCAGTGGTCTTGTCGTTGAATATTCCTTTGATTTGAACCTGGTCTTTGTTTGCTTTCCTTGTTGACAATGCTTACATAAAGTGTTGGTTGGTTTCATGATCCAGGGCATTTCTTTGACTGCTTCTCTTCTACTGACTTTGACAAGGTTATCAAAATGTAGGTGACCCATTATTATGTGCCATAGCCAACTTTCATCTTCCTTTCCTAGACAACACTTTTCATTTCCAATTTCACTTAATACATATATGTTGCTTGAAGTTTTCGCAGTTGTAGCAAAAAAATTTCCTGAACCTTCTTTTCTTATATCGCACTTTTGTGAATCGAAAGTAACTTTATGACCTTGGTCACACATTTGACTCACACTTAGAAGATTATGTTTCATATCTTCTACTAGTAGAACATTTTTTTCCTTGGTATTCTTGTTCCCAATTCTGATTGTGCCTTAATGATTTTAGTTGAATCATCATTTCCGAAGGATACTGATCCATCTCTTTCCTTTCGTAATGTAAGAAACCTATCTCTATCACCTTTCATGTGTTTTAAACAACCACTATCAAAATACCAACCATGTTTCTTCTGCTTAGCTTGTAGAGCGAGTGTGCATTCTTCATTGCTATATTGATCCTGATTTCTTATCCATGTCCTTTTCTGAGGTTCCTGTCTGTGATTGTTGTTATTCTGTTGCGGTTCTCTAGGAGGGACTACCATTCTGCAATCTTTGGCCATGTCTCCAAAATTGTTACATTTGTAACATTCCACTTCAGTGCTCAAAGATTCAAACATGTTGTAACTTTTTCTCTGTGTTTCACTAGGCCTTATTGGATAACCCCTTTGTGTATGAATTTTAAATTTGTTTGTGTTCATGTTGTTAGCTCTACAATTCACAGCTTTATGTCCAAAATTATTACATGCATAACATAAACCAAAAAAGATAGTTTGATACCTGGGAGTTGAAGATGTTTTGAAAGGAGGTACTCTTATAAAAAAATTCAACATTTAAAAGAAGAATTACCAACATCTAAATTTTGGAGGAACACTACTCCATTTTACATTGTAGAACCTATTTACAGGCATGATACATACATTGTCCTTACATTTAATCAAGCATGTCTACTTATAGTATGGGTATGAAGTCCCTCTTCAATGCCTTAGTTACTAACACTTATATAATACTTATATTCATAAACAAAATGAAGTCCTTTAAGACATAATGCAATCCCTATTATAATATGTGTACCAAATTCCTCAAAAATGTTACAATAAGCTTATGGAAACAAGCAATTGGTTGAGGTAGTTTATCAAACATGTTGCATGCACTATATTATAGAGATTATGGCTTTGGCCTTTAATAATACAAGAACATTTATTTATCTTAGAGAGAACAATATTGAATTCAAATTCATACCTTAGATTAACAATCAATTTATTTAGCACACTAAGAATCTAATCACCCTCAAGCAAAGATTAACATCCATTACCATTAATAGTTATGAAGGGAAAATCTACTACAACACTAATAAATAGTCAATATCTCTTAAAAGACAGTATGGGTTTTCAAGATATTTTATGAGTTTTTCCAAATATATGTCTAGAGGCTTTGTATCAAAAATACAACCTACCACGTCATAGATAGTGAGAAAAAGGTGAATCTTTAAAGAGTTATATTCCTAAATTTGAAAATTCCTAAAATTGCTTAGGTAAATAGTGAATATCTCCACAATTTTGATCGAAGTACTTAATTTTTTTGGTGGGTGCTTGCATACTGATGTAAAGCTTCCCTCTACCAAAAATCACATTGACCCAGATCACAAATTTTGAGATACAAACAAATCATTGTAGGCCTATCTTCGCATGCATGTCCAAAATCACAGAAAAATTCATTGAAGCATTTAAGTAAACACTTGGCATGAAACCTCAATCTATAGCCATTTACTCATTAATACCTATATTTATTTCATAAAATTTTCTTATAATCCATAATGAACTTATATCCATCATATAAAAGAAATAATTAATATACAAGGAGAAGGGGAGAAGGAACTTATCTTTTTCAAAAGCTCAGTTTCAAGACAATTGATTGGGTGCAAGAAATTTTCCTCATAACCATAGGCTATCCTCTATGGATGTCACCCCCTTACTGATCTATGAGACCATCAAGGTGAAGAAGACAATTTCGTGATCTCCAATCACTCTTCCCCTTTCCCAAAGCTTCCAAGATCAATGAAGAAGGCCATTGTTGAGTTCTTGAATCAATATTTTAGTCAGACCAACTTTTGCACTCATTCTACTACCCCATACAACATAGGAATGCACTCCCTTAGCTACTCTCCAATACCTTGGGAATACTTTTCCTCTCTATTATTTTTAGTATGTGAAGTAAGATCCCAATGACTATCTACTTTCAAATTTGATCTCAAGCAGAGTTTTGCTTCATGGACAATATATTTGTTTATCCTTGGACAACCCAAAAAGACCGACAATATACAATATATAGGAATTTGAGAGGATGTATTATTACTCAATCTATGTCCCTTTTGTCACACCACAGTCCATCTTCGATATCTTCATGGTTCATACCAGAGATGGGTTGTTTTTTCTTCATGGAAAAACACATTTTATCTTCAAGAAGTCTATTTTTCTCAAGCATCTCTCTCCAAATTCAACTTTCGTCCTTCCAAGAATGAAAAAATGGTCAATAGTGAGGATCCTCTTCTCCACCCCTTTCTTGATTCCATGAAAGTAGGAGGTGGTTTCTTTCAGATAGGAAGTAGCCACGTTAGAATATGAGTTACTAAGTTCTCATATGTGTGTGTGTGTGTGTCCATTGGATATAGCTTGGGTGGTTGGGAGGAATGGTTGTTACCCTCCCCACCCAGGTTCAATTCCTTGTAAGTGACATGTGATTCCCTTAAATGGGTCTATATGATGTTCTTTTTGTTGAGCCCCCAATATTCCGAAAATGCTCGGTCTCCCCATGTTCTCTCACGGATTTCGGGGGGTGGATTTCCATGGACGTAGGGAGTATCGGTTAAGAACATGTGTTTCCTCCTAGGAGGTCACATGTTCAAATCGAGAGGGGGGTAGGGTATGTACACCTCCATAGACTTTAACAGTAAAATTGTTGCACGGAGGGGGTCCCTTGTCCCACAAACAAGGGGGTCTCATACACCCATTTGGTGTATGGCTTGGCCATGACCTTAAAATTAGATTATTATTATTATTATTATTATCATCATCATCATATTCCCCCCTTACTAGGATTCTAGTTTAATTTGGCATAACATTAAAAAGATATGAGGTAATAGGATATTCACATAGAAGTTAAAATATAGCAAGATCACGAGACATGGGTTAACCCCTTGGAACCCCTTACCTTTCCTCTATGGTGGACTCATGGCCCCATAGGTGCTCTGTCTTAGTCAATCAACCTTGGATTTTTTATTATTTTTTAAAGATAATATTTACAAGATTTCAAAATTATCATGGAAATTCTGCCTCATGGTATGTAGAGAGAAAATAATGAAAAGTGCATGTTTACACTACTTAGAACATATATGTAATCAAATCCAAGACATCCAAATTGTTGAAACTGGAATATTATAGACTAGTTTGCCAAAACAAGTGACATAGTAATACCTAGTTCGCAAAGAGTTGGACCGCAACAACCACTTGATTTTATAATTTTCACCACCAATGTGAATAAACTCTAAAGAAGTCATCCTATCCTCATCTAACTAGGTGTAAACACAAGTTTTCTCATGACAACATTAATACTTATAAATCTTGAGGGAATATGTTATCCAAGGTGTGATCTCTTTCCACCTCTAACCAATAATAAACTAGATGATGTGTCATGGCTCCTATAAAATTGACAAATCAACACCCCCATTCTTGATCTTGTTTGCTAAGCTTGATAGTGTATAATCGACCAAGGTGCATTATATGTATGCAACAATGAGTTGAGTAGCATCTTTGATAGGCCACAGCACCCTTGGCTACAAAGGATGAATAGGACTCAGAGAACATAGAGGATATAAGATGCAGTACCCTTATGTCTAAGGAAATAAGCATGGCGACCTCAGACATATAACCTTAGGGAGTTGATAGTTGAGGGTCATTCATTGTGCATACTCCAATTATACTCAATGTGTCCTACACTGAACATTACTTGGTACATTGCGACATAATAGAAGGTGTCCTAATGAATCCATCAACATTCTTGGAGACAAGAACATCAATGAATGGAATGGAATTTTAATTCGTAGTTCCATAGTGAATTGAATATGTTTTGATTGGTTATTAAAATGTTTGACAATTTTGCAAAGGTTGTTTATATTATGGGGCCACTTTATGTTGATGTCATCAACATATCTAACCCATAAATTCAACTTCAAAGCGGAATAAATTCCTTGCCCCCAAAATGCTCCATAAAAAGATTCCCTACCATTGGGGATAGTGGCAACCCCATAGAAATCCCACAACTCTACTCATAAAATCCACCATGAAAACTAAAGAACATTGATCTAAGACAAATCTCAACCAATTTAGATATCTCAAGGTAAGTGACTTGTCTAATCATGGAAACAACTTCATTAATTGGGATCATTATAAAAAAGGATTACTAATATGAAATGGATTCAAACAAACAAATGGTTGCAAGACTCGATACTTGCATGCTAATTCAGAAATTAAAGAAGGTTAGATAAACTATGAAAAATAATTCTATTGTAAAGGTGAATAAGACAAAAGATAAAAAAGAGAGAATTAATTGAAAAAAAATAATAAGAAAGGAGAGAAAAGAGTGAGGAATGAGAAATGAAGGGTTGTGCTTGTTGGCCTTCCCACTACCCCAACTCTCTCTATTTAGGTTTGTACTTTTATTCTCAATGGGTCTTTTGGCCAAGGAGAGGAGGATTGATCCAGGTGGATATCGGTGGCCACCCACCTTTTCCAACTGGCTCAAACTTTTCCAACTGGCTCAAAACAATTTTCTGGCAATTTTGGCAATTTACTATTTTTAGCAGTTTTTTGGGTCCTGAACTTTCGAAGTCGTTTTGAGGCCCTAAACGACATTTTTTGGGAAAAAGGGGAGCAACATGGAAGTAAGCTCGATGTTTCTCACACAAAAGTTGTATTCCTCGAATAGATATTTCTAACGGTGTATTGAGTGCCCCAAATGAATATCGTATGCAAAGGTTACGCCCCTGGGAAGTTGACGTATCAACTACCCCCATCGGGGCCCACAAACCTTTTGGATTTTCATCTTCCGGGGTTAGGGTTTTGGATTTTCCTTATGTAAAAAGGCCTTCAGAGCCTCATTGTAATCGTCTTCTCATGGATGCAAGTAGTCGTCACATCTCTTCTCAGAGATAAGTTGCCACCATTCTAGCGAGTCTTTCACTCTGTATTTTACAGTCTTTGTACATTTTCACTCATTAATAGAAAATTGGGTATTACTGTATCTCTGTGTTTATGGTTGCATCTTTGATACATTTATGTTATATTATTGGATATCTGCGATATCTCTGTGCATTTATTTATTATATCTTCGCTCTCATTTTGTGCCGAAAATAATCCAGATCAGTGGTATCAGAGTAGGCTGCTCTTGATCGTTTTCAGTGCATGTCCCCGACGAGGTCCGAGTAGAGAAAGTTGGGTCTCAAGCTTGTCTCTCTTGAGGATAATTGCTCTCGCACACCCAAGAAACCCTCAATGGTAGAAGAAAATAAAAATGATGGAGTAGACGATCCTATCAGTATGTTGCTTGAGAAAGCTCTCACGCGACAGAGGGATGAAATGATGGAGAATTTTTCCCACATCCTTCAATGACTGCCGATAGCAACATGCACATCTTCATCAAACGAACACTTTGGAAGCACCTCGCCTTTCAAGGTACAAGTTAATTTTGATATTCCTGTATTTGAAGGAAAGATAGATGCAGAAGCCCTGGACAAATGGTTAAATCTACTAGAAGGTTATTTCTCTGTCCACAATTTTTCAGACAGAAAAACGATCACCTTCGCACTCCTTAAAGCTCTCCCTCATGTCAAACATTGGTGGGAAACTTACTAGGAGCAAAGTTCCACAAAGGAGTCTGGAATATATGGGGTCGAGCCCACTTGGGATTTTTTTGTGGATGCGGTAAAGGAATAGTATTACCTTGTTGGAAACTATGAGGACCAGTACATGAGATGGACCACACTACGGAAAGAGAGGGGCCAAGCAGTTCTGGAGTTCACCAATACCTTCCATACCTTGCGCACCAAGCTAGGTATCAAAGACTCTGAGTAACATTTGGTTCTGAAATACCGCGAGGCTCTACACAGATACATCCAAATTGAAAGGGATTTTTTGTAAATCTCATCACTTGGTTCTACTTATCGATATGTTGTTAAAATCGAGCAGAAGTTTAAGCACCAGAACAAACAAGAGTTTGGGTTTGCAAATCCACAAAAACCAAAGTATGACAAAGATGGCCCTAACAAACAGTCTCCTGAAAACCAGTCCAAGACACAAGAAAATAAGGGTCACGGGAAGACAAAGAAGGACACTGAAAAATGGTGCGATTTCCACAAAATCCCCTGGCACAAAACCGATGAATGTCGCTCAAAACAGTCATTGGTGGCCGAGAGAAAAGACAAGGAGCCGAACCCTAATTCAGAATCTGATTCTAAAAATACTAGTAAAGGACAGATCATTGACGTAGACCCCACTACATTTTATTGTTGACATCGAAAGCCAGAAGAACCTCATCTGAGCAGAGGTCGTCAAACTATTGGGATTGTCGACAATGCCACACTCGCAACCATACAACATCTGGTGGCTTCACCAAGGACGAGATCTTCGTGTCAGCCAGCAGTGTCGATTGTCATAGGGCATCTAGCCCTTCAAGGATGAGGTATTATGTGATATTGCCTCATTGGATGTCTGTGATGTTTTGTTGGGCCAACCATATATGTGTAAGCGCCATGCTATTTATGAGTCTCGACCTCGTAGTGTCATTGTTACTTTGGGGGGTCATCTCTACAAACTACCAAAGGTAATTCCGACTATTGTCCCACCTAAAAAGTGTTGCAAGGTAGTATCTCATACTACAAAATTTATCTTTTTCATGATCTGTTCAAAAGGTGAACATAAGAATATTGCAACCACTACAGCCTCGGCCCAAGCACCTTCTATCCAACAGAAGCAGGTCGACAAGGTTGCAACAAAGTGCAAAGATTACTTCTTCACACAATCATCTCATGTAGCCAGACTAGTTAAAAATTTCTAACCCTTCCAGCCACAAGTTCATGAAAACCTCCAACAAACCAAGCAGCGCAACGTCTGTAGCAAGGAAAGTAGCTCATCAAGATTTAGATTCAACAATCGCTTTCCCCTCTCCCCCGAGAATTCAATGCAATGGATACCATTGCTTCCTAAGGAGGGAGGATTGATCCAAGTGGATATTGGTGGCCACCCACCTTTTCCAACTGGCTCAAAATAGTTTTCTGGCAATTTTGGTAATTTACTATTTTTAGCAGTTCTTCGGGTACTGAACTATCGGAGCCATTTTCAGGCCCTAAACGGTGTTTTTTTGGGAAAATGGGGAGCAACATGGAATAAAGTTCGATGTTTCTCATGCAAAAGTTGTATTACTTGAATAGATCTTCTAACGGCGTATCGAGCGCCCCAAACGGAGATCGTATGCAAAAGTTACACCCCTGGAAAGTTGATGTATCAACTACCCCCATTGGGGCCCACAAACCTTTTGCTTTACATCTTCCGAGGTTAGGGTTTTGGATTTTCCTTATGTAAAAATGAATTAATATCCTCATTGTAATCGTCTTCTCATGGATGCGAGTAGTCATCACATCTCTTCTCAGAGATAAGTTGCCACCATTCTAGCGAGTCTTTCACTCTGTATTTTACAGTCTTTGTACATTTTCGCACATTAATAGAAAATTGTGTATTATTGTATCTCTGTGTTTATGGTTGCATCTATGATACATTTATGTTATATTATTGGATATCCGTGATATCTCTGTGCATTTTTGTATTATATCTCCGATCTCATTTTGTGTCAAAAATAATCTGGATCAGTGGTATCAAAGTAGGATGCTCTTGATCATTTTCAGTGCATGTCCCCGACAAGGTCCGAGTATATCAAGTTGGGTCTCGAGTTTGTCTCTCTTGAGGACAATCACTCTCGCACACCCAAGAAACCCTCAATGGTGGAAGAAAATAAAAACGATGGAGCAAACGATCATATCAGTATGTTGCTTGAGCAAGCTCTCACGCGACAGAGGGACTAAATGATGGAGAATTTTTCCCACATCCTTCAATGCATGTCGATAGCAACAAGCGCATCTTCATCAAGCAGCCACTTTTGAAACACCTTGCCCTTCAAGGTACAAGTTAATTTTGATATTCCTGTATTTGAAGGACAAATAGATGCAGAATCCCTAGAGAAATGGTTAAATATGCTAGAAGGTTATTTCTCTATCCACAATTTTTCCGACAGAGTAAAGATCACCTTCGAACTCCTTAAATATCTCCCTCATGTCAAACATTGGTGGGAAAATTACTGGGAGAAAAGTTCCACAGAGGAGTCTGGAATATATGGGGTCGAGCCCACTTGGGATTTTTTTGTGGATGCGGTAAAGGAACAATATTACCCTGTTGGAAACTATGAGGACCAATACATGAGATGGACCACACTACGGTAAGAGAGGGTCCAAGAAGTTCTGAAGTTCACCAATACCTTCCATACCTTGCGCACCAAGCTGGGTATCAAAGACTCTGAGCGACATTTGGTTCTAAAATACCGCGGGGCTCTACACAGATACATCCAAACTGAAATCGATTTTCTGGAGATCTCATCACTCGGTTCTACTTATCGATATGTTGTTAAAATCGAGCAGAATTTTAAGCACCAGAACAAACGAGTGTTTGAGTCTTCAAATCCGCAACAACCAAAGTATGAGAAGAAGGCCCTAACAAATAGTCTCCCGAAAACCAGTCCAAGACACAGGAAAATAAGGGTCATGGGAAGACAAAGAAGGACACCGGAAAATGGTGCGATTTCCACAAAATCATCTGGCACAACACCGATGAATGTCACTCAAAACAGTCATTGGTGGTCGATATCAAAGACAAGGAGCCGAACCCTAATTCAAAATCTGATTCTGAAAATACTGGTAAAGGACAGATCATTGACACAGACCCACTGCTATTGTCGCGACCACAACAATTCAACCAGAAGAACCATCAATTCCTGAAGAGGGGGAGCACATTTTTCATTCATAGATGTGGGTGAAGGGGACCCCGCTCCATTTTATTGTTGATAGTGGAAGTTAGAAGAACCTCATCTCAGCAGAGGTCGTCAAACAGTTGGGATTGTTGACAACACCACACTCGCAACCATACAACATCAGGTGGCTTCACCAAGGACGCAATCTTCGTGTCAGCCAACAGTGTCGATTGCCATAGGGCATCCAGCCCTTCAAGGATGAGGTATTATGTGATATTATAGCATTAGATGTCTGTGATGTTTTGTTGGGCCAACCATATATGTGGAAGCACCATGCTATTTATGAGTCTCGACCTCATAGTGTCGTTGTTACTTTGGGGGGTCATCTCTACAGAATACCAGAGGTAATTCTGACTATTGTCCCACCTAAAAAGTGTTGCAAGGTAGTATCTCATACTATAAAATTTAGCTTTTCTATTCAAAAGGTGAACAGAAGGATATTGCAACCACTACAGCCTCGGCCCAAGCACCTTCTATCCAACAGAAGCAAGTCGAAAAGGTTGCAACAAAGCACAAAGATTACTTATGCACACAGTCATCTCATGTAGCCAGATTGGTTAAAAATTTCCAACCCTTCCAGCCACATATTCGTGACAACCTCCAACAAACCAAGCAGCCTTACGTCTCCAACAAGGCAAGAAGATCACCAGGATTCAGATTCAACAATCACTTTCCCCTCTCCCCTGGGAACTCAACACAATGGAGACCGTTTCTTCCTAAGGTGGGAGGATTTATCCAGGTGGATATCGGTGACCACCCACCTTTTCCAACTGGCTGAAAACTGTTTTCTGGCAATTTTGGTAATTTACTATTTTTAGCAGTTTTTCGGGTCCTGAACTTTTGGAGTCGTTTTGAGGCCCTAAACGATGTTTTTTTGGGAAACGAGGAGCAACTTCAATCAAAGTTCAATATTTCTCACACAAAAGTTGTAATCCTCGAATAGATCTTTCTAACGGTGTATCAAGCGCCCCAAACGGAGATAATATGCAAATGTTACGCCCCTGGGAAGTTAACGTATCAACTACCCCCATCGAGGCCCGCAAAAATTTTGGCCTTTCATCTTTCAGGGTTAGGGTTTTGTATTTTCCTTATGTAAAAAGGCCTTTAGAGCCTCATTTGTTTTATTGCCTCTTTATTTCATCATGATCACCCTGATTGACTGAATTTCTTTGATTTTTTGAGTTTCTGGGTATTTTTCTGAGCTTTTGAAGCAAAGTGCTCCCCTGCCCTTGTTATCAGAGCACCAACACTCCCTAGTGGTCTTAAAAAGAGCGTTGGAACACTCTGGTGCCCCTTACACCAGAGCTCTACCCCACTTTCATTGAAAAATTCTCTAGGTTTTCAGTTTTTGAGTTCAGTTTTTGTAGAGATTTCAATACAATTAATGCATTTCCTGCGATTCTCCTGATCTAACAATTATGTGCCACTATTAAATACATAATCACTTCTACTAATATTCTTGCGGAAATTTAAACCACGATCACAAAGTGAAATATCAAGAACACATAACACAAAAGTTTTTCCGGGAAAGCGTCAAGCTAAAAACCCCACTATCATATATTATGTATATCATGGATCATGAAACATTCTCATACAAAACTCTAATCCAAGAGCTCTCAGTACAATACAATCGTCTCACACTGTCATACAAAAATTCAGCAAATACATGTGCCAATTCTCTGTATCCAGACAACCTGCCTCCTCTGCACAATCCCTGCAATTAGAATTCTCACAATGAATTTGAATTGCCTAGTTTGCACATGCTCATGAGCATATCCACTGCATGTGTGATTGCATGAGTGCACTTCACTCAAATCACATCTAATAACCAAACAGTCTCTTTCACCTGTTATCTCAACTGGGTCTCCACTGGATCTGACATGCATGTAGTTAACCGTGGTGAATCTTCAGTTGCATCAGTTACAACTAGTACAACTGGGCTTAACTCACTTAACTGAGTTAAACTACTTCACAACTAACATAACTACACTTATAACTCTGTTACAACTTCAAGTCACCTCCATGTCTTACCAGTCAACCTTTGAACTCGAATTTCCCATAGTTAACTAATTTTCCATTTTAGTTAATTATATTCAAGTAATTATGAGATAATAGATTAATATTTATTGTCCAATTTATTTAAGGGAAAAGTAAATTAGACACATATTTCTTGTTGACTTTTCAA
>CBVK0105244189.1:0-10231 GCA_900067695.1 Picea abies | reverse complement strand
ATCTTTCTTTCAGAAAGATTCTCTATCAAGGCTTTGAATTCCTTGAATTTACTGAACACTTCATCTTTTGATTTCAAAAAGTAAACCTAGGTTTTACGAGAGTAGTTATCAATAAAACATACATAGTATACATACCCATTGATGGAGGGTGATGTCATTGGGCCACACAGATCTGAGTGAATGAGTTATGGGACTCCTTCTGCTTTACTATCTCTCTTAGGAAAAGGGTTCTTGATGTTCTTCCCTTGTGCACATCCATTGCACACACCTTCATGGTCAACCTTGAGTTATGGTAGACCTGTGACTGCCTTGCATACATATGGTAATGCCTTGTAGTTGATGTGGGATAAAATTCTATGCCAAATTCAGATGGATTCTCAATGGCATGGGTCATGGCTGCTTCTGAGTGACCCTTTAGATTATATAAGCCACCTTCGTCTTTTCCAATAACAATTGCTTGTTTCATGGTTTTTCCTTTAGCCCACATAAGAACTTCTCCATCTATAAAGAAAAGTTTGAAGCATTTATTTTCTAAAGATGATATGGAGAGTAGGTTCTTTTTCAAACCTGGTACATAGAGTACATCCTTCATCTTCATTGGAGTTCTTGAATTCAGCTCGTACTTTGATTCTCCTACTCCCTTGATAGGGTATTGATAATCATCTCCAAGCATAAATTTCTGAGAAAACTTATTTTCTGAAAGGCAAGAGAGAATGTCTCTTTGACCTGTCATGTGCTTGGAAGCACCACAATCAATGAGCCAAGTGTTCGCTCCAGGTTCTACTAATCCTTAGAGGGCCAATATTAGAACATAGTCTTCAATTCATTCTTTTAACATCTTTGTGGGTGGCTCTTCATATTCAACTGCATGGGCATGATGCCTCTTTTTTTTTCTCTTTTATTCTTCTCATCTACCTGGATAATGTCTTGCAATATGTCCCATCTTGTCACAATGGTAGCATTGGTAAGATAAAAAGTCTCTTTCTTTTGTTTGTCCTTTCTTCTGGAATCTCATTAGTTGAGATTATTTGTGTATGATTGTTTTTTGGTATTGAGACTCTTTATAAGTTCCTTTCTGGAAATAAGACTTATTTCTTCCTCCCTTAGTGTGAGTAGCTAGGGATTGATCTTCATCTCTTCATAGTAATTATTCTCGGTTAGCTACTCTTGATTCTTCTTAAATACATTCTTTCCAAAGACTGACAAATTTTAGTTTCTTCGTTCTGGCACAAATAGTTTGGATGAATGCATACCAAGGTCTTGTGAGACCATTAAGGGTTGTCATTATGAGTTCATATTCATCTATGGTATCTCCAATTGCTTCTAGTTGTTCTTTGAATTCTGATATTCTGGAGAAATATTCCTGGATCGTTTCTTCTTTCTACATCCTTGTATTATTGAGTTGAGTTCTTAGATTCATCTTATGATTTATGTTATTTCCTTCATATAATATGGTTAGGGAATCACACATTTCTTTTGGAGTCTTCTTTGAAGATACTTGAGGAATCAAGTGATATTTGATAGAATCTGCAATGATTCTCTTAGCCCTAATTGTGTCCTTTTGGTGCTTTTCTTTATCTGCAACATCGATGGGTTCTGGTACTTCTTCTTTAATGAATATTTCTAGTTCATTCTCTTAAAGAATGATTCCAATCCTATACTTATAGGAGAAGAAGTTTTCCACACCTTCTAGCTTGTCAACAAGCTTAATGCTTGCAGACATCTTTTACCTAGTGCTAGGAAAATGACCGAAAATGAAAATGCTCAAAATTGAATTTTGAACTTACCAGGAGGTGCGCTTGGATGAGGTGAGTATCATGATGTGGTTAGATTTCAAAAAATCCAACTTTTACCCCTTCAAACTTGATCAGTGGATTTATGAACTAGTGCTTCTAGTTTTCTGGTGCTTCTGGTTTTCTAGTACCTAGTGAAAACTAGGGTTTCACTTTCTAGGAGATCTAGCCACTGAAAAGGTGCACTGATGATGCCAAAGTGTTCCTTGAGGAAGAGTGCACTTTTATAGATGGATTTGGGGATGGAATTATTCTTCAATAAAAAGCCCTAATTTGCATGTATGGCAACAATGACGTTTTTCTTCTTCTTGTGAAATATGCTCTCTTCAGCTTACCTATGATATCATGTTAAGGTTTAATCTATTATTAGGTTTCTTTTCAATTCACTAGATATTAATCATAGCATATATAGGATCACTAAGAAATGCACAATCACAAGAGACATATCATTTATCACGGGAAATCCTCATGGGGGAGAAAACCCAACAAAAACTTCACTAATATAGATAGCCAATACAATGCCAAGAGATAACTCAAACAATACAGAAAGTCATATCCCAAGAATGTGCCTCTCTCTCTCTTCCTTCTTCTCCAATTGCAGCTTAGAACTTGCGCTCTGATGAAAAAGTGAGAGAGTGAACACATGAGGCGCTAACCTCTCTTATTTATACAATCTGGCAGGTGTTGAACTGAGGTGTCTTTTTATTGGCAGGGTCGACTTCTCATTCTGGGTGTTTATAACCACTTTAATATATTCTGGGGCTGAATTTTCATTTAGCCTATTACAATTAGGGTTTGACCAATCCGCAAAAGGAGATTTGGTCATTTACAATACCCGACATGATCAATCCACAAAAGGGGATTGATCTAATTAATAATACATCAATAATAAATTTGCAGTTACAATATTTCAACATTGATGGCACTTCAATTTTGTATCATTATATTTGACACACTCGAAACGCTTTCAAGTAATCTTTTTAGAAAGATTGATTCATTCTCCAAAAAAATATATGATCAGAATATTCATTTTAAACATTCAATTTCAATTTTTAGGTATTGCTTGAATAACAGATGATGAGATAGAAACTAGTAATAATTTTATTTTGAGTCAACACTTGGAACTCAAATTTGAAGTGCACTACTCTTTATATGGAGCGTAAAATTATGGTAGTTGGTGTATTGTTTGACCTCTTATGAGCAGCCAAGTCCAATGTCAACAATGTCAATGTCAACTATGGATGCAAGTTAAATATATTGTATTTAAAGAAAAAATGCATACTTTAAATTGCTTCATCATACTACATGGGCATGTTGAACATATTGATGGATTTTTTCAAAAAATCTCTTCATGAAATTACATACTTGTATTCATTGACACAAAAATTAGGTCATAATTAGAATGTTATATTTTCAAAATATATGTAAAAAATTCAAGTCTAATTTAAAAGAATGTATTCTCACTTGTGATATCACCAAAGCTATATTTTTCTTTCTTTCCCATATTCTTGTTCATAAGTAACATATTTGAAGCTCTCCATGTCAACCACCATCTTTCCAAATTCATGGTTTTTACTTTCATGAATGCATTGGCTTAATAATGCAAATTCACTATACTTGGGACATGTCCCATCTATAAAATATTTTTCATATTATTTTCCCATTTGGCCTTGGACATGATGCTATGAATAAAGTCTTTTGATGAAATTGGTGGTTGTATGCCTCAACATTCTTGCACATGGTTAGTATGAAAAACACAATGGATGTGGATATGTGTGTCATAATAATAACTAAATTCTATGTATGTGTCATAATAATAACGAAATTCTATGTGTTGTCTAAAGGAGCATGGGTTACGGTCTATGCATATTCTAATAGATCGATGTTTGTGTTTCTCAAAAGATATTTAGCCAAGGTCCATCTCCTTGTCCTCATTCTTGAATCTCTCATAAAGTTTCATCTATGACATGTCAAGAATGTGTTTAACATGGTATTCAAAATCACCAGAACCTTTTCTCAAATTTATCACCTTCTTATGATTGGATGAAGGCATCATATGTTCATGCCAAAAATTATGGACTAGTCTATTAACCACTCCAATTAACTTCATATTAGAATGAGGAAACCTGTCAATGAAGGTCAAATAATTTGGTTGGTCGGGTTGTCAATGTTTTCTCTTCTAATATAATACTTTTAAATCATTTTGGTACATACTTTAAAAATGTGAGATGTGTTTGTCAAAAAGTGTCACTTTCTTGTGGTCTTGTTTACAATCTATTTTTACAATACACGATAAGATACATTATGATATTTCAAATGAATATTGTTTCCAATTGTATTAAATGCACCTCGAATATTTCTAACAACATGATTAGTGGTATAAGAACTTTTAGCTTTCCTTATGCTGAGAATTTTCCTAGCAACAACTAAACTATGTGATTTTAAAAAGGATACAAATAATTGACATTTAGATGTATCATTTTTCTTTTAAATTTAAAATAGTCTTTAATAATTTCGTTTCACCCTCGATCAATAGTTCATTTAGGTAACTTACCTTTAAGGATCAATGGAGCATTTTCGTCCAATGAACATGTCTTGGATTTCTTCTTCATGCACTAGATAGATGAGGTGAGGAAGGTGGACTCTTAGTCTAGAACTCGTCACCATGACATTGCAAAAATTCACTAGGAGATCAATACATTTCATTCACCTGAAGGTCAATATGAGGACTGAACTAGACATGTTAGTAGTCGATATGATGAACATATAATTTTTCATCATGAGTTTGCACCAAATGAGCCTCTTAACTAAAATATTGATCAAAATTCATGGCTCTAACTTCTCCCTCTGTATATTGAATTTTCTTAATCTCAAGAGCTTGGAACAAGTCATATAACCAACATTTGGATCCTCTATAAGGGTTCTTTTTAGACGTTTGAGTGTGATACATGTGCCATGAGTGGGTTTTGTACACTAGAAATGGGTATGGATGCCTAAGAATGGTAAAAGGGACAAATAAGGGTTGTAATCCCTAATTTAACCTTCTTGAGTTGAACCATGAACAAAACTAGACACAATGACATGGGACCTCATTAAGGGGTCTTTTCCATGGGATTTGGATATGGTTTCCATTAAGATGTTGCATGCATCATAGATGGGTCTTGAGGCCTTGAACATATTCATGGTAGGGAAATAATAACCAATGCCCTTAGCATTTTTTGACGGATGGAAACAAAAACCTCAATACCTAAACATAGCTTCTTAGGCTCAAGTGCCATGAACTTGTCCTTAAACCACCAAAAGAGAACATGGATGGTTTACAAGGCCCTAACCATAATCAAATACTAAAAAAGTGTTTTAGAATTTTATTGAAGCTTCTGAAGATCAAGATCCTTGAACAAGTACTCAAACGAAAACATAGGAACCTTGTAGGGCGTCTTTAGCCTTCAAGTAGGATACAAACACCATGAGTAGATATTGTGCACTAGAAATGTTTCTCTAGGAATAAAAATTGTATGGGGAAAATAACAACATTAGACCTTAATTTAACCTTCTCAAGCTCAAGCACCATGAACAACACCTAGAAAGAACAACGCAATCCCTCTCTAGGTATCATTTCACATCGGAGTTGAATATCGGTGCCAGTGTGAGGTCTTAGGTATCATGGATTCCTCTGAGGACTGTGACCATAGTCAAGGTAGGGAAACAAGAGCCTCTAGCCATACATGTTCCTTCTCAGGCTCAAGATACATGGATGATCCAGATTTATGAGGGAACGAAATGAAACATAGAAATAGGACAGAAACATAGAGATACAATAATACTCAATTTCTATTAGAGAATGAAATATGAAGAGACTGTAAGAGAAAATACAGATTGAAATGAACTCACTATAATGTTGGTAGCTTATCTCTGAGAAGAGTTGTGACAACCACCCACATTTGCAAGAAGATGTTTACAATGAGGCCTGAAAGGCCTTTTTAACATAAATCATTAATGAGAAATTCCTAATCATCCAAATCCATAAACCCATAAGATGAAACGCCAAAAGATTTGTGGGCCTCGATGGGGATATTTGATGCCTCAATTCCCAAGGATGTAACTTTTGCATGCGATCTCCATTTAGGGCACATGATATCTCGTTGGAAAAAATCATTAGAGGATTACAACTTTTGGGTATGATTAGGGCATGCCATTGGAAATTCCTGCCCCTCTGAATGTCTAGAAAAGGTCATTTAGGGCCTCAAAATGGCCCTAGAAGTTTGGGAATGAAAAAACTGTAGAAAAACTACCTACATTTCATTTTGGAATCTAATTTGATTTCCTACATTTCATCTTTTTACACCATATTCTAATAATTTTTAAATATATCTCTAATCATTCATCCTATTCAACAGATTGTTTTCTTTCTTGATTTCCATTGCAATTAGCATGCCATGAGAGGGAAGCATTATCTTTCATGAAACCATTAATATTTTTTGAGAGGGTACCAAAAAGGAGAATTAAAAGCATGCTTTCTAGAGAGAAGGATGCTAGATTCCTAACTTTCTCAATTTTGATTCTACATAACTCATCATATTGTAAGAAACTTTAAAATTAAAAATAACCAAGTGCCACTTGTCCTTGGTGGTAAAGCATGGATATGTGGCCATTATTTTCTTTTTCCACATCATTTGTCATGGTATTATGCCTATGAAATATAATTCTATTCACCATTAGTTTATGGGCTCCATTGATATGTGATTGCAATAGGATGAGAACCTAGAGCCACATTATCCAAACTATTATACTAAGTAAATATTCCATTCACATGTAATTTGTTCATTGGGAGTGGTATAGTATGTCCACTATCAACAATTTATTTGTGAGCACATCCATGGATATTAATAATCTCTAACATTGTTAAGACTTAGGTACATTAAGGAAGGTGGTCTTTCTTAAATTTAGGGTTCTATTACATTATATTTGTATGAGTAATAGAAACTAATCCCTTGATGCATCCATGTGATGTATCTAATACACTATGGTGTATTAGAGGAATGTATGAAGTGCACTTGGTGAAATGGATAATACCACCTAGGAAATCATTGGACCATATGTATCCTTTAGTGTTTGCACAGGGGCAGACCCAGGGTTCAACGCTCAAGAGCACACCAACAAAACCCTAACTATCGGCCCTTTCGGCAACACCTACGAAGCAAATGAAGTCTCACCCGAGGTAGAGGCAGGGGTGGTTGCAGGACTCAAGTGTCTGCAACCTTAGTTGGGACACCAATATGTGATTATACCTTTTACAAGGCACTTAGCATAGATCATTCATCAATATTTAACCCTTATGGTACTTTGCGGATGGTACAAAGCATCACAGTGAATACTTAGGCTTTAAAGGTGATTCAGTACTTAGCCACAAAAATATATATTAGACTCCACAGATCAAGCACTAAGCATCTTATATATCAGATCTAACATTCATTCACATATCATAAGCACAGAGCATAACTAGATCTATTTAATCACAACAAGCACTTAGCCAAAAAAGAGACAATACTTAGGTCAAAGCATAGATCACATTACACAGAGTTACCGTGGTTCACCCCCACCCTGGGGTTACGTCCACAAAGTCTTCTTCTTTATATTATCTTGGTCAAGCGGTTACAACACAGAGCTTCAGTGGACCTTATTTCGCACAGGATAGAAGATCTGTGCAGCTCTCTAGATCCTTCTTCCTTGCACTTAGCATGAAACTACAACAACTTGCACTTAGCTTTCTGATCTCCTTTCAATCATGCATAGAGCACTTGCAATATACATCTGATCACACAGATCCAACTACTAACACTATGCCTTTAGCTATACATCACATAGATGTACTACTACTTGCACTAAGCAATCACATCTACTACCTCTTTATATTGCCTAAGTATCTATTTATATATTACAAAAATGGGCCTAAGTGTGGGTAAACCCATGGGCCGACATCCCTTTCCCTTTACATCAACCCAAAAACCCTAAAAGGTACCCAAAAATAGGTCTTTCTTGCTTCACGTTGCGCTCCATCTTTGGCAAGCTTTCGCAGTTCCAAAATGGTCAAGGGACAACAAGCCCCCAACACTCACCTATGACTCGTCCCGAGTCACTCAAGTTTGATCAATTCTCCCTCGAACGGGTCGACCTTGGCTCGAGCTGCTTCAACCTACTGTAGTGAGACAACCTCTTGCTCCGTAAAGTCCTGGATCATTGTGTCATTGAGTAGTCCTTCCAGGCACTGTTCTGTAGTGAGGACAACCTGTTTGAGTTCAACTTCATGGCTTTCAAGTTCAACGAACAATTGGCATGCCCTTTCTTGGATTGGCTAAAATCGTTGGGAGACTTCCATCACTTTACTCTACAATGTATGTACCTATTGTTGGGCTTTGCGTTGTTCTACAAACCTCTTCATTCTTTCAAATGGGGTCAAAGTCTTTATCTGTGCTTGTAGCGTGTCTGCATGCTGCTTTGCTTCTTGGAGTTATGCCTCCAATGTCTGCAATTATGGATTCTCTATGAGGGTTTCATAATTCTGGGTGCTTCTAGTGCTTAGCTGCTTTCATTCCAAGGAAAAGGTTTTTAATCGACCAATTGCGCTTTGAGAAATGGCCTCTCTTAGATCTCTAGCGCTCATCTACTTTCATTCCAAAGAAAAGGTTTTTAATCAACCAACTGCGCTTCGAGCAGTGGCCTCTCTTAGATCTCTTATTTCCCGAGGGGTCTCAGGCACGATGCAGAGCTCCATATCCATGATGCGTTGTTGGAGTTGTTGGATTACTTCTTCTAGTTGGGTCACCTGCTGTGGGAGATTGTCTTCCATCTTCACCTCTATGACTATCACAGAGTGCAGTGCTTTGTGAATCCTTTCCTGAACTTCAGGTTACTCTGCTAGCAACTGTGCCTTTTCCTCATCCCACTGCACTTTCAAGGAAAGATTTTCCCATTTTGCCTCCTTCTGTTGTTCTAGAAGTGCTTTTTGTGCTTGCATCAAATCCTGGGTGGCTTATGCTGTGTCTTCTTGAGCTCGTCAAAGGCAAGCTTCGACTTGATCAATGATCTGGTGCAATTGTGTGGGCTCATCGCCTATTCCTGATGTTCTGCTTATTAAGGGCACTGTAGATACTACTTGGTTGGACTGGAGTGCCTGCTACACTTCTTTGAGTTCGCCTTTGATTTTGCTGAAGAGTGCCTTTTGCTTTTCTTCTTTCTTTTCTGTGAGCTCGAGTGAAACATCGTTCAGCGTGGCAATTAGGAAGTTGAAGTCATCCAGGGTAAGGGTAGTTTTAAGCGTGGTCCAGGTGGCCTTAGATTTCTTTCAGGAGGAGGGCTTTGGTGGTGTCATCTTTCTTTTCATGGAGGGGTCCTCCTCCTCTCTAGGTGGGGTAACCTCACCTATGTTTTGTTCAACTTCTGTATCACCTAGCTCATCACCATCGCCTCCCTATGCAGGTGAGATTGAAGTAGTCTTTGTGGAAGTTCTTAGCAAACAAGAAAAGCAAGAATATAGTGATGATATAATAGGGGTTAGCACATTAGATAGCATAATCCATTTATAAACATTACAAACACACCCATGGATAATAATCATATATTTGCAAGATATCAATAGGAAGAAAAAGGAGTATTTATATTAATAATTGATTAGCAGAAGTGTCAACATTACAGACTTTCGTGTTGGCACGGTTTGAAACCAAGAAACCAAGTTCCTTCCAACTGGGTCTCCACCACTTCAATCCTCCACCAAAGCAAAGCTCATATGAAAGAGGCAATTAGGTCCTCTCAACAATAAGGGAAGGTCCTCTCAACAATAAGGGAACAACTTGGGGGTTGAACATTGTGTTCAGACTTGAGGGACAAAGGGATGTAGACTCAATATGAAGTAATTTGTCCATAGTAACTTTTCTCTCAATGTTGAATGCTTTCTCTCTCTTTTCCATAGCTTGAAATTATGCTCTTATAGTCTTCAGAATGCAACTGAAGGGCTGAGACAAAATGCTTCCAGTATATGGAAGGCCAAGGATCAGAGATCTTCTATTGTGACATGGAAACCCAACCTCATTTTATATTTTCTAGCACAAATCCTGATATACGCGAGTTGTAGTGGAGCAGCAAGCATATACGCATCTTGCATAGCAGTTATGGAGTGTATGTGTGGAAAAATGTATGTTTTTATCTCTAGATTCATCAAAAAGGGGATGATAAGTCTGCATAGGGAAATGGAAAAAGGCCTTCTGTGCAATATAGAAATCGTGAGGCAAATCTTGTTAGAACACTTAGGTTAAAAGGGGAACTTAAAGAAAAGGGTTAAGTTAAAGAAAAAGGGGACTATCTAACTTAGTAGGGAATATAGCCTTTGGAACTTTATGTTAGAAAAACAGGACCGCGAAGCAATAAAATAAAACAAATGCAGA
>CBVK0105244179.1:0-10756 GCA_900067695.1 Picea abies | reverse complement strand
TGATATCAGATCCTTTATGGGCCTAGCAGGATACTATAGGAGGTTCATAAAAGGATTTTTTAAGATTGGTTTCCCAATCACTTCCCTTCAGAAAAAGGCAGTTAGATTCCTTTGGAAATCAGAATGTGTAGAGAGATTCCAAGAGCTGAAATTCCTTCTAACCAATGCACCTGTGTTGAATATTGTAGATCCAAACAAGGACTTCCTTGTGTGCACATATGCCTGTAGGGAAGGACTTGGAGGAGTCCTTATGCAAGAAGAGCATGTAATTTTCTATGAATCCAGAAAATTGAACGAGCATGAAATCAATTATGTGACCCATAATCTAGAATTGGATTCCATAGTGCATGCTTTAAAAATGTGGAGGAATTATCTCATAGGTAGGATATTTGTTCTTATGACAGACCATAGTGGGTTGAGGTATCTATTTGATCAACCAAAACTTAATGCTAGACAAGTTAGAGGGATGGATCTCAGTGAGTTTGATTTTTAAATCAAACATATCAAAGGAAAAGAAAATAGGGTGGTTGATTCCATTAGTAGAATTATGAAAGTGATTCACTTGGTAGCTGTAAGCACCTTTGAAACAGATGTCAGGGAGAGAGTTAAGAGTGCACACAAAATAGATGCATTTTTCAAGACTGTAAAATCACACTTAGAACAAGAGTCTATAGGGTTGAAGTATGAGGGTTATGAATTTTTGAATGATGGCCTACTAACTTACAAAGGTAGGTTGTATATCCCAAATTGTGATGAATTGAAGAGGTTCATGATGGATGAACTACACAAAATACTATATACTGGTCATCCTGGTTATCAAAAAGATGATCACAACCACTAGGAAACTGTTTTATTTGTCAAGACTTAAGACAGAAATAGTTGATTACTTGGATAAATGTCTAGAATGTCAGCAGTTCAAGACAGAACACTGACATCCAACATGGATTTTGCAACCCCTACTAATTACAAAATGTAAATGGGAAACCATATCCATTGATTTCATCACAGGATTACCAAAATTGGCCAAACAGAATGACACCATCATGGTAGTGGTGGAAAAATTGAGCAAGGATGGTCAATTCATTCCCATCAAGTCAAATTGAAAGGAAATATATATTGCTAGTATTTTCATGAAAGAAATATTTAGGATGCATGGCTTTCATAAGGAGATCATATCTAACAGAGATACATAATTTACTTCAAGATTTTGGAAATATTTGTTTGCTAGTTTTGAAACTAAATTGCTATTTAGTACATCCTATCACCCTCAAACTGATGGAAAGACAGAGAGGGTAAACCAAGTTTTAGGGGAGATGTTAAGGATGCATGTAATGCATCAGCCTAAGAAGTGGGAATACTACCTACGACTGGTAGATTTTTCCTACAACAATGGCTATCAAGAGTCATTGAAGATGAGCCCTTTTGAGGCCCTCTATGGTAGACAGTGCAAGATTCCAATCAACTGGGATAAATTAGTAGATAGAATTACAATTGGGCTAGATATGATAAAGGAAATGGAACATCAAGTAATTTAGATAAAATATAATATGAAAATATCTCAGGATAGACAAGAAAGCTATGTAGACAGAAAAAGGAATCCTAGAGAGTTTAAAGTAGGGGATCATGTGTATCTCAAAGTTAGACCCATGAAAAGCTCCTTGAGAATGAGAGATTGTACCAAGATGGAGCCTCGGTATTGTGGAACCTTTGAAATCTTGGATAGAGTGGGGCTTGTAGCATATAGGCTAGCACTTCCTCCCAAAATGAAGGCACATAATGTTTTCCATGTTTCGTTATTGAAGAAACATGTACATGATTCTAATCATATAATTGAATGGTCTGTGATTCAAGTGGAACCAAAGGGAGAATTCCTACCAGAACCACAATGCATAATAGATAGGAAGGAAACCCCACTCAAGAAAAAAACCATTGCACAGGTCAAGGTGTAGTGGAAACACTTTGGTCTAGATGAAGCTACATGGGAAATGAAGGATGGCATGAAACATGCATACCCATTTTTGTTTACTTCTGTACATACAGAGCACATCGAGAGACAGAACATCGAGGATGATGTTCCTTTAAGGGGGAGGGGATTATAATAACCCTGTTTCCCCCAGTTTGTAAATATAACTATAACTGGCCAAGAGACTATGGCATACTAGATATGTGTGAATGTTGGATTTGATGAACCTTTTTGTTATAAAAGGTCAACATATGTATTTTCTATTATTTATAGAAAATGGATAAGTGTTCCATAAATGTTGAAAGGGGGGGTTTGCCAAGATAAAACAAGTTTCTATGAGAGAGATGGTGAGGGGAACCATAAGTGGTTGAAATGACCCCCCACCAAACCAGTACCTTATTGGATTTAATGGCTTAGACCCATAATAGTCCTCTGACCTAGAAATGAATTACCAGTCAGATTGGTAGCTGGGAAAGTCCTCCTCAAGATTTAATGAGGAGATGGGGTAGAGTACCCATATGCAAGAATTCTAGACCTGACCTCGAGCTAGGGATTCACACCCACACAATCTTGTTGAGGAAGGAAAGAAAAGAGGTAATTAATGGGAAAAGGCATATCTGTGAGGAAGCAGAGTCTAAAGACCAATCTCAAGAAGAGAAATGAGCACTTTCAACTCTCTTGTTTGAAGAAGAACTAGGAGATAAGATTATTCTGGGAGAAAGAAGTTGTTGGAAGGGTTTTCATTCCTAGATGATAATTGGGGTTGACGAGGGATTGTGGAAGTACTCGTGCATATGTCCTTGCTTGGTACAGAGAAAACCCATTGCCAATATTCCATGGGAGGAGAGTAACCTCTATCCTTGAATGTTATTGAGAAAGAAGAACGAGTCTTTCTTAGAGAATCATGGTCTAACTTGAGGGTGGCCATTGGTAAATATGTTCAGGAGTGGCTATGCCTATGGTTGGGCAGAAACATGCACCCCTTTCAACAATTTCTTCATGATTCTGGTTTTCTAATAAGTATTTTCATACTCTGTGTATTGAAATGTAAATGATGATTGAATATATTTATATGTTTATGAATGAGTTCTATATTAAGTGATTAAGGTAGAAATGTGTATTGTTTCTTTTTGAACCCATGTTGTGAAGGGTCCTCTTTTTACGCCATCTTAGAATCTAGAGATATATTGTATGTAAGTCTGCAAGAGTGTCGGGGAAGGATTATTGGGATGCTTAAGTCCTGCCGACCTCTAGAATCTACCTTCATGAGAATACTAAGTTCAAACCTTATGGAAGGAGGATGACTCCTTTAGACCCTTCACTCATGCTTGTGTCCTTAGCCAATTCATGGCTAAGAGATTAGCGTGTAGCCCACAAAATTTTTCAAAGGACCCATGTGACCAAGGTCTCGGAACCCTGCACTAGGCCTGAAAGGAGCTAAGCCTTTCTGGCTTTGGAACTCTGGGAGTTCGAAGCTCCAGAGTGTTTCGACCTTACCATTTGTAAACTGGATGAATGCAACTGATTGTTATAGTTACCCATGAGGTTGAGCGATGCCAGGAGGTTTCCCTAACCATGGAAAATAGACTTTCCCCACTGTTAAACCCTCATCCATTCACCAATCACAAAGTGACACGAGCCACAGATCCAAGGGAATTTATGAGTCCCATTGGCCATTGGATATATGCTGAGGTAAGTCTGGCGAAGTCCTACTTCAAGAGAAAAAAGATGTTATAGCACCAAACTCCCTGAACTCGAGAGTTATGAAGTGTTGTGAGCCATGGATCTAAGGATTTCATTAAGAACCCCTATTAATCGTCCGATCATCTAGTGGAGGGACTCATGTATGGTACTTCTGTGAAGTCCTTCTTTGGGAGAGTGTAGTGACTATAATAACGAAACCCTCGAAGGCCAGAGATGTGAAGTGATGAGGACCGTATATCTAGGGACCCTTTGATATCTCCCTTGACTGTTAGATATAGACCATGGTCAGCCCAACGTTGACCACTCTGGGAGTAAGGAGGAAGTCACACTACGGATTCCCGAACGACAAAGTTACGAAGTAACAAAGGTCATATATCCAGGGGTTACGTGGACACACCTTTACCATGAGATCAAAGGGCTTGGAAGGCTATCAGTTCAGGGTGACATGGCACGTTGACATCACCTAGGGTGATGTGGACCCACGTTTGATGTTCCATATGTCACCTGGATTCGTACGTTTCACAAAACTTATGTGCCCATTAAAACATGACATGTGTCACCCACGATATGGGCTAGTGTCATCTTATCCTTGCTGTGTGTCACCCTTGGCACTTACCTAATTGGTCCATTTGACGGGAGGAGTATTTGAGACCCACCTATAATTGCCTCCATGTCAAGAATGTCACTACGTGCAAGGGTGGAACCTTTGGGAGTCCGGGACTTTGGGACTTCGGAGGTTTGGGATGTAGTATCGAGGATAAGCCGAAAGGCTCGAAGGCAAGAGCCACGTGGAGAGATTTCAGGCTACTTTGGGAGTTCAAGAATTTGGGACTCTGGAGGAAATGCGTGCAGAAAGGAAAAGGGATTTTCAGCTCTAAAGCACCGAACATCGAATTCCTCTCTAGCTATGTGTTAGATGAGGATCAAGTCCCGTCATTGGATTGGATGGTGGATGGACCTTCCTTGTGGTAGGTAGGAACCCACGTACGAATGATTTGGAACCACGTGGGTGCCACATGGACCTCAACTAATAACGCTTGAAGAACTTCGGGAGGCCATAACTCGCAAACCAGAGGCCAGATTAGATC
The DNA here is from genome assembly GCA_900067695.1 of Picea abies. Lineage (NCBI taxonomy): Eukaryota > Viridiplantae > Streptophyta > Pinopsida > Pinales > Pinaceae > Picea > Picea abies. The sequence goes on along the minus strand of CBVK0105244179.1, from coordinate 6,001 downwards.
CTGGTAGTAGTTGTTCGAAATATAAGGGTGAGTAGAAGAGGATGAATACGTCATGTAGGGGATTCAAGATGATTAGAGTAAGAAACATTTTGATGCCCCATCCCTAGGAAGGGTACTTATGGGTTGGGTGTGTTACACTCGATTTCGAGGTGTCAGAACTGACTATTGCTGCTATAACATATATGCTTGCATAGGGAGACAAGTGGTTTAAAGGCATGTCCCTATACTTCACTTTCTTCCATGGATACCTTAAAATTGAGCATCAAGATGAATACCTAACAGTTGGAGTTCCAAGGACTCACTTGTTTGAGCCCTTTGATAAGATTTTGAGGGTCATTCAAAGGTACTTTACGTGTGAGGGACAATTCAACAAGGTATACAAGTACCACATTAGACTACTGATGCACTTCATAGGCAAGAAACCCCTAAAATTTCCTAATTGTCTATATATGAGCCTTAGAAAGATAGGAGACATGGTACATACCAAGGCCAAGCAGATTGAGGTAAACATGTTCCATTTCTCCCTTATCAAATTCTTAGTGCTGGAAGAGATCAAGAAGACCAATATTCAATGGGATTCATTCTTAGCCTCAATATTATTTCCCTGAGATATTACCACTCCCCAAACAAATAAAATTCATCTTCTTTGGATGAGAGGGAAGTTTCAATAGGCCCTGAGAGTTGTAAAGGGAAGCATATTAAAATATTACTTGAACAAAGTAAAGGAAATGAGGTAGCTGCTCCTGAAAATTATGAAAGAAAAAAGAAGGGCAGAAAACTTGACTTCATCCCTAAAGTAGCTGAGAAAATTACAGATATTCTTGTCAACCAAGGAAGCAAAAGGAAGAGTAGGGTAGTGGAGGAAAATTCTAAGAGGCATTTAACCAGGTCTGTTGTCAAGAATATTTCCCTAGCAAATAAAGATATCATTGAAGCCCCTATCCAACATATGGTTGTAGATACTATTGAGATACAATCTACACCAAGGAATGATGGTATAGTGCAGGGACTAAGAAAGCATATCAAAAGGGCACAAAATACCATAGAACATATGAGGGATGAGAAAAGAACAATGCTTAAGAAGGTTTATGAAAACCTTGACCTATTTGAGGAGACCCTTGAAAACAACAAGAGAATGGTAAGGAGATTTTTGCCTCTGCATAGACAAGTCAAACATCTCTATCAATAGAACAGACTCATGACGGCAGAAAACAAAGCATTGAATCAAAATTTGTAGTAGCAGGAAAGAGAATCTAAGAGGAAGTTAGAATTATTGGCTCAAGTAGCTTGTGAATGATAGGTGGGCGATCAAGAGCTTCTTTCAATTTTTTTTCATTTTTGGTTACATACAGGTTTAATCAACAAACCAGATTCTGATTTGTAGCCAAAGAATATTTGGAGTTTTGCTTTTTGTCACTTCACGGGAACATTTTTAGTAGCCAATTTGATGTTTTGTGGACCATCAAACTTATACACATATGGTTAGACTCCTCACCCCCTTTCACACAACAAACAAAGTAAAACAAGTAATTACTGGTATGTATAGAAATTTCACAATATGAGATCATTGTGAAAGTGCTTTAGCTCACAGTTTCACAGTGAGCATGCTGTGAAAGTACACCAGAGTACCAAATCAACATATGAGGCGACTTATAGATTTCTACACATGTGCAACTCGACTTCAACATTCCAAGACTCAACCATATGGTCTAGAAAGTTTGAAATATCCAAGGAATATTATGTAATTAATGAAGTCAAAGCTTGACACCTATCATTTAAAAAAAATTGTAATGAATTCCTATTTTGATTGCAACCGAGTCTATTCATAGGGGAACAGTTGAGCTCGAATCCCTGAGGTTGGGATGAACTATTTTCTATATATTTTGTAATTACAAATGTGAAAAGGATTGGAAAAAAGGGTAAGACAAAATATATTGAGCATCTATTGTAATTGTCTGAATTTAATAGAATATCAGTGCATATGTACATAGCTATTTCCTACAAGAGATTCTTGTGATGATGGTTTGAAGTTTGTTCTCCTTCTTTGTGTATGTATTCTCTTGTTTTTATTTTCATTTCATCTGTAACCTATAAGTGTCTAATGGTTTGGAATTCATCTTGTTTGGTGCTCTAAATAAAATAGTTAAATACTTCGATTTCTTCCCGAATTACAGTCAGAATTCATCCAAACTGGTGCTCTAAGTGTAATAAGTTGTAGTTCTCATTCTTTTGTTATTACAATGATATTTCAACTGAAAATTCATCATCTACCTCACCTTTGCTTCTTGGATTTCTCCTTAACATATCACTGATATTTATATGAATGTTTAATTTGACTCCATGCCCAATGGTTTCCATCTCAACTCTACCACCATATCTATAAACCTTGTTATTTACTTACAGATCTAGCTACTGTTCCCAATTTGACAGCCTGCCATTCTTGACTGAGTTGTAAAGAGAGATCCCTCTTTGAGTTGAAAGGAATAGTTTCATATTTAAAGGGGTTTCGAGGTTACCTTTGTGATTTTCCTACTCGGCCAAGGGAAATTATAGAGTGATAAAATTTTGGCACCATTGCCGGGGAACAAAAGTTACATTTTCCCTGGGAGAACGACAAAGGTTTAGATTTGATTTCTTGGGGTAAGAGAGGATCAGACACAACAATGGATGAAAGTTTACCCTGGTGACTCCATCATTAAGATCAATTATAGAAAGTGATAGCATTTAATAATTCTATCTCCAAGGAATATTCATACAAGAAGAAATCCTGATCCAAATACTGCACAAGAGGTTATTGATCTAGAGAAGATCCTGCGGAAAAGTGAGAAAAAATCATCAAAAACAGGTACATCTCAATTTGACAGATATTTTTCTTTACCTAAAGATGGAGTGAAAAGTATTCAATATCTTTGATTTGATATAATATTTGAACAATCACTTTTCAAAACTAAATCAGAGTCCTATTTGGCCCACATAGTTTTTGATAGAGGCAATTTAAGCCTTTAATATCTTCATCTATTTCATTTGTTGTTATTATCCCCACTTCTTGCCCAAAATATGTTGTAATCTCTCCAAAGGCATCAATACCATGTCATTCTTCAATCCCAACTCAAAACCCCCATAGAGTCATGGCTACTAGGTTTGCCCCTCTTGTTCTCTCTGCCCAATTGCATGATTTGCCTCAAAATTACGCTAATATAATACATACATATGGTGTAGAGGAAGATATTTTAGCTCAATAACACCTAGACCGATTTAGTGACTTTGTTCATCTTGAGGAGGTTGATGACGAGGATGTCAAAATGAGGTTGTTCTCACAAAGTTTCTCATCTGAGGTCAAAAAATGGTTCAAATCCCTTCCAACAGCTAGTATCCTTGATTTTGGAGAGTTTGAAACAATTTTTCTTGGGAGATGGGGAGATAAGAAGAATCCTCTACAATTGTTGACACAATATAATAATTTGAAAATACATCCCACTGAGACAGTCTAGGAGTTTTCTACCATATTATTCAAATTTTATAACTCAATTCCTACTCAAGTAAAACCTCCTCCAGGATCTGCTCAATTGCATTATGCAAATGCATTTGAAAGTGACTTTGCACTGCTACTGAGAGAAAGAAGATATGTTACCTTGATAGACATGATGAATAATGCAATAGAAGTGGAGGTAAACTTGGCTACATCAAGAAAGATTAAATATCAAGTAGAAGCTGAAAAGAAGAAGATCAAATATGAAGCACAACCTTCAAATTCTCATTTATCATATTGAAAATTTGGTATAATGGTGAAGGCTATGGATAAATTGGTGGAAACGTTGTCTGTATATAACAAACCTGCTACCAGAGAACAACCTGAGCTCCAAATCAGAAATCCAAATTTCAGGAGGCCTCCAGCTCCTCAAATAAGATAGGGAGATCAAAGGAATCAAGGTGATCGACAAATTAGACCTCCTTTCCAAAATAATTATGTTTCAGAATAATTTGAAGAATCACTTGAAGATCACATTCATTGTTTCGATCTGGATGGTATATAAGTTTATCTAACTAAAGAAGAACATGATCTATTTATGCAAGAGTAAGATGATATGTTATTAATGGAAAATGAAGAGTACAAAAAGGGGTATCAAAATGCCATCATGCAGTGTCAAAAATAGTATAACCATAGAAACAAGAAGGTTGCAAAAAATCCCCCAAAGGGTCCTGAGGATGATTTTCCTTCTTCAAGTAAGTAGAAGAAAGATCTTCCCAGAAAATATGTACCAGAGAAGGACATGTTGTAAGAGTAAGCCCAATACCCATCAGAATATAAATGGATTGAATGGTTTGAGTAGGTGGATCCCAATACCCATCAGAATATAAATGGATTGAATGGTTTGAGTAGGTGGATCAACAAGACTGGGAAAGAAAGGGAGAGGGAAACAAACTATTAGCATAAGCATTCCATTGGGGAAGGAGTCACAACATCCTACAAATCAAAGGAAATCAAATTGTATATCAGACAAAAGAGATATATAATGATGAATAGAAGCATGGTGAATATGAAAAAAGGAAGAACATCGATTGTACATATATCCTTTCTGCAAACAGATAAAAATTGCTTAAACAGTAAACAAGATTTAATGGGCAAGCTACAACATGTTAGCACATAAAATTGTATGGGTAAAAAATAACCACTTTGGGTTTTGTTTTTGAGTCACCCCTTTGATCCTTACATCATTATCGTGACATGTCACCTCTCAGTTGTATAAAAGGTTCTCTTTGTCATCATCCATATGTTTAAATGTCAAGTTAAAGAAAGTAGTATGTGCTGCCAACTCACTAGGAGAGTTTGCAGCGTACTCAAGTGCTCCATTAATTCATTTCCATCATTACCTTTTTGTCATGCTAAGGGATTTCATTTTTTTAGAGCCTATTTTTAACCAATTTTTAGGGATCAAGTCTTTAGAAATCCTAATAGTCTCCTCAAAGCATGCAAATCTTGTTTGAATTAGGCGCTGCGAACTAGTGACAGACACTGCAAACTTCCCTGTGAACTCATTTCCTATAGCAGAGTCCTCTAAATATTTGATCATAACTTTTGAATGTCGATGTGGGTTTTTCTAAATTTGTTTTTGGAGGTGCATGATATTGGCATTGACCCTTTGACAAAAATTCAACCCAACCTAGTTTGGCATTTGAAACATAAAATTAAAACACTAGTGCGCTACGAACTGGTGCTGCGAACGAGTTGAAGAAGATGAAGGTTTAGAGGTTGGGCAACTTTCAAACATCCTTGTGGAAATTCAAATACATCAACATGAAGCCTAGGTCCACCAGGTTCTCCATGAGAGTTTTCATGCTATTTGAGGGTCGATAAAGGGGTTTTGGCTAGATTTCCTCTTGGCATTGCGAACTCTGTGCTGCAAATCTAGCGTTGTGAACCCTCTATTCCAACACTTTTTAAAAACTCATCTTATGCATCTTTCTAAAGATATAAGATTAACAAGTTATTACAATCTTGTCCATTCTGTAGTGTGAAATTGATCATCTATGGGAGTCGACTTGAAATTTGCAACTGTAGTGATGCTGTGAACAAATTCCGATGTTGATTAAAAACCTATTTTGTAGAGCCCTGCCTTTGTCTCCCTTCATTATAATTCTCAGTAGTACTTCCTTAGCCTTTCTATTTAAAGAATTCCTTGTCTTCTTCCTGGATGTGTAATGAGTTGAGATGTACAAAAGTTCTACAGAGGATTACCCTATTGGAAAATTCTTGTCATCAAAACCTTAATCCTTTATATCTCCTATTTCACATCTAACAATCATTTTATATTGCATTAAGGTTTTGTTCATGCAATATTTATGGACAATAAAAAACAAAAGAATACTCACAAAGGAGTATCTTTAGAGTTAGAAAATGAAGAAGTTTAACTTCCTTAAACAATATAATTTTTTGATAAGCTTCTTGTTTATGCATTTTTGAAGATTTGAGGATGGTTATCCTTATAAACCATATTTAGCT
>CBVK0105244173.1:0-18173 GCA_900067695.1 Picea abies | reverse complement strand
TCTGTTGGAATACCTGTGTTTTCGAACAAAACTCTCCCCACATGGGAAAAGTTTGAAGAACTCTTCTCAAATAAATGGATTAAGGATACACAAATGGAGGAGATGTATAAAATTCAAGAGGAGTTAAAGGAATCAAAATAAAATGTCTTCAAATTGAAAAAGGATAATGAAGAGCTAAGAAAATATATTACAAAGAAAAACGATGAGTTCACCAAGATGAAATCCCTTAATTAATCACTCATTAAGGAGGTTAAGAACTTAAAGCAAGAAAAGAGTAGCAAAACAAAGTGGGAAAATGATGATTCAAGGGAATATTTAAAAAAGAAAGATGAATATATATGTATGTTACGAAACCATAATAAAAAATTACCAGGTGAGGTTAAAATATTGAAAGAAGAGAAGAAGAATCATCAAAATCAAGAAGAAACAAGGATCTTGGATGAAGAATCTACCAAAAGACTAGAAGAGGAAATTTGCAAGAAGGTTGAGGAATCCTTAAATATTGATGAGGTAAAATCGGAAATGCAAGCCATATTTGAAGAAGGACATCACAATTTTATAGATGGGGTCACATTGCAACTTCAAAAGGAGAAACAAGACAAAATTCAAGAAGGTCAATAGACTATACTTGAAGAAGTTGAACTCCATCTAGAGGATGTACATGCCAAATATAGTGGCATTATATCCAAGTCTAGAGTAATCAAAGACCAAAAAAAGAGGATAGAGGATTCCATTGTCTTTGAAAAGAAGATAGATGAAATAGGTGTGCAGAATAAAGAAAAACCATCAAATGCGAAACCATATTGACACCCTCATTATCAAGAAAGATTCCAACGAAGACAAGAAGATCAATATCGACATTATCAAGGAAGAATACAAAATAATAATCAATATTCATGGAATATGGAATCACAAAACCATTATTCAACAAGAAATTATCATAGACCAAAATCTACTACAAATTGGAGAAGCTTCAACAATGACATATGGAATCAAAGGAAATAAAATTATGAAACAACCATACACCAAGGATTACGACCAAAAATAATTTATTTTGGGTGGATGGATCATCATCAATGGAAGGAAGAAAGCATGAACATATGAAAATCATATTACTTGGTTTCATCACATATAAATCATTTAATTCCAAAGCTTTGCAAAGAAATATTTTTGAAGGAGGGTACTATGTTATGACCCAAAGGGGGAATATATAGGGTTAAATGTATATCATATGACCCCAAGGGGTTCAAATATGGGTATAAATGTACATGTAATGTGTAAATATATATGTAATAGGGTCAACCTAATATTAAAAGGACCTCATGTGTAGGTGTGGATGGGTATTTATAGAGATCATGTACTCATTATTGTAGACATGTGAGTTGTGATGTATGATTGTATTTGGTTATGTGGAGAAGGTTCTCCTATTATTTAAGGAGTTCTTGTGTAACTTATCTATCTTGGAGTTGTACTCCACGATCACATTTTGTACATGGTGTGAACTTTTGTTTCGTTATGATATTTTTGACATTTGGATCATTACATACACACACCACATATGACCCACTATCAATTGTTTTTACTTGACAATGTTTTTCCTCATAGTATCATGTTGCCAATGTGGGTTAATTCAATCTTTCCATGTTGTTGTCATAGTTGTAGCCATGAAATCTATGTCACATCGCATAATGGTAGAAAGTGGCCCTCCCTCCAAAAACAACCCCGAAACTATGCAACAATGATAATAAAGATTGTTGTACGCAACAAAAACATGAAATTAGGACTTACATAGCTCTTGAAGATGTGGATTTCTCCTCTCATTTTTCCTAGAATCCTCCACATAAATTTTAGGTCATCTTGGCTCCACTCGAAGACAAAAAAAAATAATGAGCCTTAATACTCTTTCCTTCAACCTATTTATAGGTACCTCTAAAATATTCTACCAGACCACATAGAGTCGTACAACACCTATTTTCCACACCATTTACATAGTTTCAATTAGTTTTTCATGATTTTTAATATGGTTCCCTTTATGCATTGGTTGTAGGAAGTTCACTTTTAGTCAATTTTTTCCTCTATCCATATATAAAGCTCCAAACCCATGTATCTTTGTGAAAGACACATGGAATGTATGTTTAGACCTACCCCTCCTTTCACATTGCATTTAATATTATATCCTTGTTCTTAAGAAGAACCTCGTCCATGATGCACTTCTTATATGCACGAGTCATCAATTGATGGTAGAAATTATCCACATGGGGCCACCCTAGATTAGAATCCATTGTCACTCATGCCCCTATATGAGTTCTTATTCAGGAGTCTAACACCCTATGAGCTGCATAACACCCCTCATTAGTTCATTAAAACCCTCATTAAGACATCCCACCCCCCATGTTTATGTTTGTTACTATGCTTTCAAACTATTGGTTCACCATCTACTTCCCACTTGAGCACCTATGATGAGGCATCAATATCCTCACTCCTTGCTTTTTCTCACTCCACTTACTTGTGGCCACCAATGAATGCTACTCACCATCCATTACCCTCATGCTATAAACACACTCACAATATGCAAAACACCAACAGTTAGAGGAGGACCATAGCCAAGTGTATCTCATGTTGCTGCCTACTTTTTTGCACTACTTTTTTTATAATATCCTTACTTATTGTTGTTATTTTTAGTGAGTATTTTGGGTTTGGAGTTTTGTCAAACAACTTGTTTTCATACTCAAATCTCACTGTAAAACCCCCTGGTTTTGGTTGTTTTTGATATATAACCTTTGTCAATCACTTTGGATGACTTGAATGTCTTAGTATTGCTGCTAGGTAAGGTATTTGGAAAAATAACTTAACGCTGATATGTTTTATAGCCCATTGTTGGTGTATGACTTTCATCAAACAATTGGGTTGTAGGATCAATTTCTAATATAAAATCCTTGTTTTTTTGCTTGTTTGTTTATGTACTTATTGGTTTATGTTCTCAATAGATAAGAAAATATTTTTCAATGTATAAAGGAGGGTTTGATTCCCAATTAAAGTCTTTATAATGCATACAATTTTTATGACAGTAAACTACAAAGAAAGAGCCAACTAAATCGCTACAACAATAAGTATTAAACATAAACAAGGTATGATATTATTTAATATATAACATGTTACAATAGTCTAGGTATTATTTGAAGCTCAAACCAACTCTCCAATACAAAAGATGACCTTCTAGGTACAAACTCAACTCACACACAAGATGAGGGTGTCCCCTTTGCAATAAACCATGTCCACAATAACAAATATGTCCTTCCAACAGAGAATGGTGGCCCCAGTAGGAAGAATGACCTCCTTGTTACAATATTACGAACCCAAACAATGAGATTCTACCTCCCCTACAATAAATTGACTTCAACAAACATAAGAATCGACCAACATAAGAAGATGGCTCACCCAACCAAAAGAAATTGATCCTAGACAATAATATTTCTCCCAACAATGGTAAACTCGGCCCAAAAACACATGTGACTCAACCCTAAGAAGAAACTCAACCTTTCCAGAGGAGTACTCGGCCTACCAAACAGATCTCTGCCTCTGCCAATCAAAATGAGCTACTGCAATATAAGAACTTGGCTTCGACTAAGCCACACACTTTGCAATTCTGAATATTATCTCTAACAATGAAATCCGATGAAGAACTTGAGTGATTCCTCCTTTAATTTGGATAGGGTGGATCTCTCACCACCAAAACCTAATTAGCTAGGGTGGAATATTTCATCACTGAAACCAATCCAACTTGGGTTTACTCCAAACCCCCAAAAGCTCCAAGAGATTTCCAAATCAAATCAAAATATTCATCAACATAATGAGAGAATATTAACCCCTATCTATCCTTTATACCCACTTTCACCTTTTCCCCCTCAAGTGAATTTTAATCCATCTTTAATATTTTCTCATAAAATCACTTTATTAATTTAATAAACCTTTTCTTCTCCAAAAAATGATTTATTTGATTTTAAAGCATTATGACCACTGGAAGTCACCTTTTTATCATCTCAACCTTTATATATTTTCCTCCCAGTTACAACGATCTATTACACTAAGGTGTCCCCTCAAATAATATGATCCAAATAACACCTTTATTGCATTTAATTTAATTATGCTCAATAAAAATCCCAAATTACGATAATCATTGGAATGCCAAAAAACCAAGAACAAGTTGTGTGGAAGTGATCCCAATGATGAAATATGATAAATGGACTAGGATGGGCCTCACACAAATCCTCCAAACCCTCTGAGATCACTGGTAACATAACATCACCCCTATGTCTTGGCTGACACAAGCCTCAAAAGTAATCTCCAACTGCAGAACATGGGAACCCAAAAGATGGGGACATTTCAGTCCTCACTTCCAAATATTGTTTGTCCTCAAGAAATTCCATCACAAACAGACGCTCCATGGGTTGAATTAAAATGAAACTAAAAATGATACCAGGGTCCCAAACCAACCTGGAATATGTGAAACATCCTCCACTCAACTCATTGTTTGGTAAGGTACTAACATAATAGGCCTCCTAAATACTGTCGATAAGTAGAGAAACTTGATACTGCAAAAAATTCGATCAACCCCTCAAAGAGATGCTCTACTAGGGATCGAATCCCATGAAAGAAAAACCTATCTCTCTCATCTGTATCAGTTGCTAAATTGTTTAACACTGAAATCCTAGGGTCCCAAGCTAATATTAGAAAGGAACCACCATGTTGACGTTGTGTCACTCTTATCATAACCATCTAACCATCGTGCCTAATATGCATCCTCCTCTCTTGGAACCCCAAGTCAAAATACTTGTAAGGGATGAACCTACTACCATAAATAATATCCTACACTGGAATCTCGGTGAAGTCATGACCTACAAATCCACTGCCATACTCGACCTCGAATATCGGAAAAGGAAGTTTGTCCCGCCAAATAGAATAATTCTCAACATATCCTTCCCTGGAATCCCAAAAAGGAAACATACTAATCACTATCACAATTCTATGGTCCTCACCAAAATATGAAGCTATCCATTACTCATATGAATTCCACGATCCCAAAACCAAATTGGAAGTTCACCACTCCCAATGATTGATGTTGACCCCTCTGTGAACTGATCCAATATATTTTGGATCTCCCCATGTACACCATGTTCACTGATCATGAAGTCCAATCGAAATAACTTTGTCATGGTCATAATCTGACGTGTCTCATTCAATTGACTCAGGTGAACTTGTCATGTCCTGTTGTATATAATGAGGGAATAAAATAACAACAATAGATGCCTCTTCCACTACTTTCAAGACTGGAAGGTGACTAGTGTGTCGGTCAACCCCAAGGGCATGACGAATAAATCATAATGAAGTCTGGAAGAAGACATGTGAGTATCCTTCTCCCTGGCCCTCATCTGGTGATATCCCATATGAAGATCAATCATCAAGGGATATGTTGCTCCCTAAGGCTCACCCATCCACTCACCAATCCTGGGTAACCTCAACTCAATGGTATGCTCAAGTATTTTTTTAGGATGTCTCCCTGGAGGAAACACTACAAAACTCCATTATACACTACCGTGTGCCAATGAGTACCCCTACATATTGCTTCCTATCACTGAATCATCCTATACCATATTGTATCATGTATGTGCTACTTTATCCATCACTCTACTAATGTTGCATGAACCTGTATCTCGGAGCATGCCCATGTATCTCATATACTTGTCCACCCATTCCATGGATGCATATACTTCCTTGTGAGATGGTGCACAAGGAATTTGCTCAACTATCTCCTCCATAGCTAGGCCTTGAGACTTTAGTGGGCTCTCCAAAAAAAATGGCTCATGATCCCCACAATGCAAAACATGAGAATAATCACAACCCTCTGCATCATACCTCTCTTCATGCACCTACAACTCTAAATTCTCCTTCTGCGGAATCATCACAAGAGGCACATCCCTCAAATCATGAGTTCCACTCACTCCCTCATGTGTCATGGCTTCCCAAGATGATGGAGTCTCTGTTGTAATTGATTAAGAGTGTTCCAAACTCAACTGGTAACAAAGCTCCTCAACCTCCCTTTCCTTGTCTTCAACAAACTTGAGAGCAAGGTCCCTATCCATGACAACTGCAAGTAATCTGATTTCATCTTCTCTAGTGATTCTTTGATTAAGTGTAATTGAGCACTTGTGACTCCACCTGAAACTCATTTTTGTCTATCCTCAATTTGGGTTTTCCAAGTAATATATTCAATGAAATTATGAGCACCATCTACGCTTGTCAACACTTGTACAATTTTCTTCTCTATGACCAATAATAGGTCCTCCAAATCACGAAATGCTTAGGGTCTTTGTTTAATTTCATCATAGTGGAATGGGCGCCATTGATTTTTTGTTTTGTTGTCCACTGTAAGAACACTACCCTCATCAAACCCATTTGGCTCACTAGATGATACCATACAATCTCCAAAATGTGGGGTAGCATCATGATCAAACACGACTTCATCAAGGAAACTCTTCTCTCCACAAGGCCTATCAAAGATGGTCTCTAAGTTAACATCAAAGAGACTTGTGTCCCCCATACCATCAACACCATTTGCTTCTTCTTCATCCCAAATCACAGTGTCATCAATTGGATCTTCTTCATCCCAAATCACAATGTCATCAATTGGCTCCTCATCCCAAATCACAGTGTCATCAATTGGGTCTTCATCCCAAACCACATTGTCACTCTGTAATTGGAATAAAACTGTATCAATGCTATCTTCTTCCGTGTCTTCCCAAATATATTTTGTGGTCTTACGTTCTAAGGCCTCATGAGCGTCCATGTGCTCATTTGCAGGAGAAGAAACATATGAAGAGTCAACATTTTCTATGAAGAGTCAACCTTCTTGTCCACTGATACTTAGGTTTCATACCACTCGGGATGTTTGATGGTGCAAAAATACTTGAATTACATGGCGGTGTGAAATGCCTCGCTAAGTGCCATGTACTCCCTCAAACAATATGTAAACTCCTCGTCTTGCTCTTGTTGTCTTTGATTTCTTGTTCGCTACCCCCTCTAAACCATGAGTTCCATTGTTCCCTGCATTGTTTTTATTGTTTTCCATAGCCAAGCTTGTATACCCTCACAATATGGGAGGATCACAAGCTCTGATACCATTGTAATATCCTTACCTATTGTTGTTATATTTAGTGAGTATTTTGGGTTAAGAGTTTTGTCAACTAGCTTGTTATCATACTTAAATCTCATTGTAAACACCCATGGTTTTGGTTGTTGTTGATACATAACCCTTTTCAAACACTTTGGATGACTTTAATGTCTTAATATTGCTACTAGGTAAGGTATTTGGACAGATAAATTAATGGTGATATGTTTTATATCCCACAATTGGTGTATGAATTTCTTCAAACACTTGGGCTATAGGACCATTTCCAATATAAAATCTGTGTTTTGCTGCTTGTTTGTTTATGTAATTGTTGGTTTGTTTTCTCAATAGATAAACAAGGATTTTTCAATGTATAAATGAGGGTTTGATGCCCAATTAAGGTCTTGTTGGCCCTTGACCAAGTTTTGGTGAACTTGGGTCACGTTTGAGTGATTTTGGGACTTCGATAGGTTGGTAAAAGACAAAGCACCAGGCGAAGCAGAGATCGCGGGATCTCGCCCCTTTTTTGCGGGATTTTTGGGTTTAGGGTTTATGTGACGGATTATGGGATGTCGGCCCATGGGTTTACCCATGATTTGGCCCTTTTGTAATGTATAAATAGATATTTAGGCGATGTAAGAAAGTAGTGAAGTAGTAGTGAATATTTGAGGCTTAGTGCGAAGCTAGAGGCCTTGTGCATGCTATGTGTTAGGACTTGCAGAGATAAGTGCAAGTGATTGTAAGAAGATGGTGTGTAAACTGTGTAAGAAGGCTTTGTGTTGTGACCTAACTCAAGGAAGGAGGATCTGGCGAGGTGCGCGCAGATCTCATGTCCTATACAGAGTGGGGTTTTTGGGCTCTGTGCATGTAAGAAGATTGACATAAGATAATAAAGAAGAAGAAGAGTTGGTGGACGTAGCCCCGCGCTAGGGGTGAACCACATATATCATGTGTTATGGTTTCCTTGTGTGATTGATGTGATTTATGCTTAATGTTGTTATCTTTATGTATGTTAGATGCATCTGATATAGTAGATTAGTGCCTAGTGATGTGAATGAATGCTAGATCTGATCTGTTTCTATGTGCTAAGTGCTTGTAAGTGTTAGATCTTGTTGAATACTGCATTGTTACGTAATTAGGGTTTGAATCTACGATGTAAATAAGGGTTAAATGCTAATTAATGTTAACTTCTAAGTGCTTTATTAAGGTATTGTAATCACAGATCTGTGTCCCAGCTAGGTTGCATACATCTGAGTCCTGCAACCCCCTCTGCCTCTACCTCGGGTGAGACTTCATCTACTTCGTAGGTGCTGCCAAAAGGGTTGATAGTTAGGGTTTTGTTGGTACGCTACTATAGCGTTGAGCCCTGGGTCTGCCCCTGTGCCAACAAATGGTTCCATTGTCGGGACCTGAAACTATGATTGTTGGGAACTGGAGAAAAGAGAAATCTCTGTGCGTAGATCTGCTTCCCTAATGCGAAGTATTCTACTTGAATTGTGAAGCTATGTGCTAAGAATATAAGTCTGATCTGAAGAAAAGAGGTAAGATCTTGAAGCTTTGTTCTCTGATAAAGGTAAGATAAGTGAAATTTTTTATTTCGAAAGAATGGATCTAGGTATGTTTAATAGATTTGGTCCTAGTCTGAAAACTAGGGTACAACTAGAAGAAAGAAGATTTGATATGAATAGATCTGATATAAATAATGAAAGATATGTTATTCCTATGCATAGAAAGAATTGTTGGACTAACAAGTGGATGCAGGATCCTAGAAAGATTTTTTTGCAGACCCACCACTATGATCCCAGTACGCAGTACAAGAAAGGTTGGGGATCGTTCAAGAGAAAGAGAGGATTGACTCTTTGTTATAGTTGTAGGAGACCGAGACATATTGCTAAGGAATGCCCTGGTAGAGGTCTTATTTGCCTTTGTTGTAAATCTACTGGACATGAAGTTTTGGATTTCCCTAGAATGATTGCTAAAGTTGAAAATATGAATATGAGACAAGAAAACCATGAGGAAGGCCAAGAGACTAAGAATATGCTCAAGAACCAGAAAGAATCAGAGGCTATATTATTGTAGATGAAATAAACCCTGAATGATCACAGAGACACCAGTTTATCAAAGATATTAAAAGAGAAAGAGTGCATAGAAATAAGAATATGAGACTTCGACATAGACTGTGTCCTGGATGAGGAAACACAGGTGAATATCATGACAAAAAGAACTTGGGAAATTTTGGGAAAACCTGCTATGGTTCCTTCACTAGGAGGAATAGGATTCTTTAAAGGGAATATGATAACCCTATTTGGAAGACTTACCCAGATACCTATGAGTGCTCATGGCACTTCAACAGAATAAGAATTTGAGGTCGTTAAGTTTGTTGAGAACAACGCCCCATTTGCTATTTTGCTAGGAAAAACTTGGGTTGAGAAAGATCAGATCCGAAGGGAACAAGAAGAGGAAAATCTAGAACAGAAAAAGCAAGAAGAGATTTCATGGCTAGGAGAATAACATGCTTAATAAAAGAGTAGTAGGACAAGTCGAAGAAACTAATATCCAGAGACATTGCTGTCGAAGTTAAACGAACAGAGGAAAGCTTAAGAAACTTATCCATGCAAGAGAGTAGAGCACTTACTCTAGAAAAAGAAGAAGTATTACTCTTGAACCCTTCGAAAGAAGCTCAGCGGTGCTAAGTTCCTATGCCAAGAGGAGATAACAACAATAATGGAAAAAAGAAACCAGTAACTCAAATCATAGGAAAGAAAGCCAGAAATCTCAACATGAAGAAAGCAAAGCTAGAAAAATTGCAAGAAGTACCAGAGAGGACTTCGCAAAAAGAAGGTTTGCAGAACTGGAACTTCGTTGGGATATCAAAACAACATAAATTGACACTTCGCCATGATGAAGCAATATGACCATTGGAGGCGTCCCGACCGTTAGAACAATGCTCCAGAATGACTAGAAACACAGTTATTGCCGAAACGTTTTCCATTGGACTATTGGGACCACACCACAACTAATGAAATTGCATTGATTAAGGCGTTCCTACCCGTTGGAGGGATCCATTACGACGATGTCTATTTATCCCATCGAGCATTGCACCGTGAACACTTTTTCCAATCGTGATTATTCGAGCTGATTATTACCGCACTGTGATTATTGAGACCTCGCCACCCGTGATGTTACAGTGAATGTTTTTCATCGACCTGAGATATCAGATCTCGAGTGTGCATGTCAGGCAAAATTAGCGCAGTAGAAAAATCTGTCGAAAATATCCTAATAGACCTCATGATCAAGAAGGTGATGTCCGCAGGCATCCACACCTCATCGACGAGAGGAGTGCAAGCATCCCCATTGACTGCTAGTGGATCTGGATCATCCCGAGCTATAACAGAGAAACGAACCAAGAATCGTGATGACTTAGCGAATGAGAAGCTCATCCCATATATCCTTCCCAACTACATCCCACCTATAGCTAGTGCGGTGAGTCGTGACAGTGTCCTGAGGGAATTCGACTACACAGTCATCATTGCATACCTCCCGAAGGGAATACGCGCAGTCAGACCACAGTTAGAGAGGATTCTGACTTTGAAGATCATCGACTATAACTTAGGATACCGCAAGAAATATGGCATGCTCGCACCATACAAGTATTTGACCAAGAAAAAGGGAAACAAATTGAAGATCATCTTCCAACCATGGACCATGGACATCGTGAGGTCCACCATCCTGAACGTAATGAAGATACCCCACTTTGGAAGGCACTAGGAGGTTAATGTGTGCATTAAACTCCTGTTTTCGTGCTTCCATGGAGGTTACCTATGGTTGGACATGCATATCACAGTCGATCTGGCGTTGATCCATTGGATCACTGGATTAAGCATGCAAGGAACAGACCACAAGATTTTTATCCAAGGGAGGCTACAGATCACGCCTTGGGGTAGAGAATCAAAGATACCAATGGTGATGTGGATAAGGGGAAGTGAGGCTACAAGGTAGCCTCCATCCAAAATGGTGCAGTGCGCCTAGCCTATCAGTTGATCACTAGTAAGCTAGTAAGGAAGAACAAACCCACACAGGTCACAGGGTTCATTGTTGACCTCGCGTACAAATTCATTGAAGGGATACAAATGAACTAGGCGAGCTACCTCGTCAACCAGCTAGAGAAAGATTGTTGTGAAGCTCAAGATCAAGGCTATGAGTTCCATTTTAGTTGGTTGCTGATCCTCATCACCTTCATTTCTTGGGAGATGCCGGAAGGTGCGACCTTCCCTGAAAATGAGCCATCTGAACCCTTAGTTGCGAAGTTTACTATGCTTTGGTATTCGAGCGACATAGATAAACAATGGCAGTCAAACGCAGTGTTCCACACCTGTTACCTGCAGTTGAAGAGGGATGTTGAGTCTTTCCCTCGTATGATGTCAAACACCCTGGACAGGTTCAGGCCAATTATGAAGTTCCGCGCAAATAAACATTTTATTTATATCACTACGTGCGAAGACAAACATTAAATAAGAGCTTCAATCCTACTACAAGATCACAGAGGAGGACCTGGAAGAAATAAATAAGGAATGGCCTACAGAGCTCCTTATACTAGTCGACCAGGCAGAATTGTTCGACCCCGACCTCATTGGAAGTCCAGTGGTCACTCGCAAAGAGTATGATGCACCCAACAGTAGCAGGAAGAAAAAGAAGGAAGATGTGCAACAAATAAACAACGGATCAGAAGAGACTACATCAGATTCACCTAGCAGAGGAGGAGATGACGAAGTGGAGAGAGAAGATAAAGAAGAGGAAGAAGACAAGCAGAAGCAGGGCGAAGTAACACCACTTAGGAACCCCCTTGAAGAGGCAAAGACGTCCAAGAAAAGAAATGTTTCCCCAACAAAACCTACATCGCAGAAGAAGTCAAAAGCTAGTAATCCCAAGCTGTAGACTATGCTCACGGTGGATGACATTGACCTCACCATCTTCTCCATATCAAATACATCAAAAGATATTTTACAGCGCAATGAAGCAAAACAAAAATCCATGTATGATTTCATTGAAGCAGAGCTTAAAGGAATACAACAGACTCTCCATTCAAGTTGCACAGTTCTTACTACACTGTTGTCAGCAGGGAACATATAAGTAGGAGATGAGTATGCCCAGCTACGTAGGATAGTAGATGCGATGGAGGCTCACCTTCATCATGTCCAAGAGGAAAAGGAATTGGCCACATAGGCCCTGAAGCAAGAAAAATAGGAAGCCATAGAACAACATCGGGTTGCGCAGCAAGAAACCAACGACCTCCAGGCGAAGTTTGTAGAGGATAGAGCGCAGATCCAGAGGGAGAAAGAAAAGTTGCTCATAGAGCAGATTGGAGTTAAAGAAGCAGTCACTAGAGCACTTCACTCTATGATAGGCTTAAAGCATATGGAAGAAGATCCAGTGGAGAATCAAGTGGGAAGGCTTGTGGAAGCCATTCAACAACTCCAACAAAAAATAACAGAATTGGAATTATAGACAGTGCCAAGCACTCCACAGGAAGTGTGAGATATAAGAGAAGAAACTGCGAGGAGCGCAATTGAGATAATCAAGGCATTAGACTTGGAATGCAAACAACTTAGGAGTCGAAGTGCGAAGGCCTACGAGCGCCTTGCAGAGGACCTTGAGCTCAAGACAATGGAGTCACAGCTCCAGGAGGTAAAACAACAAGAAACAACAGTGCAAGTGTAGTTGAATCTACTATCATCGGTCGAGATCATGAAAAGAGCCCAGGAACAATGCATGGGTTAGCAATAGACCCATGCCATTCAGAACAAGGTCATGGAAGTAACCCAAAGAATCCAGCCAGTGCAAGATGAAGCCTACACACTTTTTGAGGAGATTGAAGGACAAGGTGCACATCTAGAACAAGTAGTCACCTCAGTTGAACAATGATTGGAAGGACCTGTCATCGAGAAGGTCATTCAGGAGTTTGTCGAGGAGGAGGCTTTGACTAAGCAGCAGGTCAAAGCAACTCTAGCCAAGCTCGAGGCCTTCGAGGCAGAGTTACCCAATCAGAGTGACTCGGGACGAGTCACATGTGAGTGTTGGGGGACTGTTGGACCTAGACCAAGTTTTGGAGAACTTGGGTCACGTTTGACCGATTTTGGGAGTTCAACAGGTTGGTTGAAGACAGAGTGCCAGGAGAAGCAGAGATCGCGGGATCTCACCCCCTTTTTGGGGGCTTTTTGGGTTTAGGATTTATGTAACGGGTTATGGGATGTCGGCCCATGGATTTACCCATGCTTTGGTCTCTTTGTAATGTATGAATAGATATCTAGGCGATGTAAGAAAATAGTGAAGTAGTAGTGAATATTTGAGGCTTAGTGTGGAGCTAGAGGCTTTATGCATGCTATGTGTTAGGACTTGTAGAGATAAGTGCAAGTGATTGTAAGAAACTGCTGAGAAGACTATGTAATAAGGCTTTGTGCTGTGACCAAACTCGGGGAAGGAGGATCTGCCGAGGTGTGCACAGATCTCTTGTCCTATGCAAAGTGGGGTTTTTGGGCTCTGTGCATGTAAGAAGATTGACAATAGATAATAAATAAGAAGAAGAGTTGGTGGACATAGCCCCACGCTGGGGGTGAACCACATATATCTTGTGTGATTGATGTGATTTATGTTTAATGTTGTTATCTTTATGTATGTTAGATGCATTTGATATAGTATCTTAGTGCCCAATGATGTGAATGAATGCTAGATCTAATCTGTTTCTATGTGCTAAGTGCTTGGAAGTGTTAGATCTTGTTGAATACTACGTTGTTATGTAATTAGGGTTTGAATCTGCGATGTAAATAAGGGTTAAATTATAATGAGTGTTAAATGCTAAGTGCTCTGTTAAGGTATTTGTTGGTCACTATAATTGTTTATTAATTAAAACAATCAAGTGTTACATAAATTGTCAACATAGGGAAGCCTGTTTATTTCAAAGGCAATTACACACTGTATATGCTCAATCTAAAAAACAATCTAAAGTTTTAGTAAAAGTTACACTAATCAAACCTTGCTTTGAACAGACTGGAGTTCTACTTTGAATTATAGTAAAAGAAATCTATCTATTGCAGAGTTTAATATTCAAAGGAAAATAATTATCAGAAGAATCCTGTATTACATTAAGAAACAACAATCTAGGGAAAATGAACCTTTCAGCATACTACAAAGAAGACTAACTATTTTGTAACAGAGAACAGGACCCTATTTCCCAAAGTAGGAATCTTCAACACCTGTCTCTGACTATCACACTTTTATAAACTCATTCCACAAACAGAATCACTAATCAAAATGATCAACAATTACCTAGGAATGAATTGTATGAAAACGATGTAACAATCAGTTGAAACAGAGTTTCAACAAAACAAAGTTTTAACAAGGTATGAATAAAAACAACACTAACAAACTACAGAAACTAATGGGTGAATCTTGTGAAGAAGGTGGGCCCTCTCCTTAACAAATTAAACATATAGCAAAGAGAAGAAACGTTATATACCTTTGGAAAAATAGATTAAGGTGATAATGTAGGCTTAAATGTGAGTGGGAAAAGGATGTAATGATAGAAAAAAGTATGAGAAAAAAGGTACATTATAGGGTCCTAACATTCCCCCAACTAAAAAGGTTGCATGTCCTCAGGCAACTTCAATCTGAATCAGAATCTGGATACCGACTCTAGGCGTGCAAATTACTCAAGTAGTAGTTGTAGAAAGTACTCTCTGTTGGGGCTTTGAATCCTTGAACATGTTGTAGCCTTTGCCAGGTTGCTACTTCAACCTTCTTGGGCAACCTATGATGAACTTGATACTTCTCTGCTGGCATCAATAGAATGGGAAAGTGGAACTGATAACCTATCCAATTTTCAGCGCATTGTTGGACACATTTGATGTAACTAGGTACCCAGAAGATTGTTGTCTCAAGATTGGCAGGACTAAAGGGATTGTGCTCCTGCCTTTTCTCAGAAGATTGTTGCCAAAACATGTTATTTTCTTTTAGGGCAGAAGTCTATGTGGATTTAATAAACTTTTGACAATCCTGAAGTACTGTTGCCTGTAGTTGCCGTATATATTGAGTCATCCCTAGTTTCTTCAAAAATTGATAATATTCTGCAACAAAGGTGGCAACATTCTGTGGTTCTGGCTGTATCCAGAGGAAGACGGTTATCTTCATTATGCTTGGAAGTTAGAAAATCATTCTGCCACGTAATCTGGTTGGTAAGGAAGGAGGCGAGTGCCCGAATCTGGATATCACCAACAAGAGGATTAAGACTAAGTTGTTTGTTCTCAGGAATGGCTTCATTATGAAGATATACCTCACATAGTAGATACTGATCAATAGTAGAGGCTTCTACAAAAGTTTGAACAAAATCTTCTGGTTTGAACATTGCATAGGGTCTTCCTTCTTTGATTGATTTTATCTTAAAGAATGCAAGTCATTCTATAAGGAAAATAGAGTAATTTGAGGATGGTTTCCTAGTAGCCAACAATTTTTGTACCAAATCAAACATTATGAGCAATTTGTTTTTTAACTCCTCATTCTGCTTCTTATGGGCACACGATTCTTTGTGTGTTTTCTCCAAAGCTTCTCAATTTGAATATATGTGGTTCAACCAAAGTAGTCTATGCTCCTGCAAAATTTTGTCATGTGTAATAGCAGACTCCTTTTTCCATTTGTTCATTATTACTTGCTCATTCCATGGTTGAGTTTATGTTTCAACATTGCAAGTGGTAAGATGAGGTAGAGTCTAAGTGGCTTGTTCCACAAAAGTAGCGGTACTGATCTTGCCAGGAGGGGCAGATTCATCAATAGGTTAAGTTTGAACAGCTTTATTAATGAAAACAGGAGCTTCGGATTTAATAGTTGTTGTAGGCCAGGGTTCATGTAGATTAGCTTTGCTTTTTGGAATTTTTGAAGGTCCTACTGGTTCTTGTGTAACAATAGGGCATTCCTCTTTTTTAACTGCAAAAGTCGTAGGTGCAGGGGAAGCTCCAGGCATTGGGATTTGAACCACTTTGTAGCCTGCTTGATCATAAATATCCCCACATTGGTTGCACATATACTTTCTATAATGATCATATTTTGTGTTTTTCTCTGCCATGGCCGCTACGTGAGCTAAGGTATACAAATTAAGTTCCCTGTCATAGGATTCCTTTGCCATTACCAACTCTTTCTTGTAAGCTTCCAGTTCTGATCTTAGAAACTCATTCTCTTGTAAGAGAGAAGCCATTGTTGGTTCTGGTTGTTGATCTGTCATCGGTGTATCAAGAGGGGTGACTGGTTTTTGTGTAACGTTCACAACCTCAATAGCAGGTTCTTGTGGAGCAGCTACAAAATTAGCATTTGATTCTTGTGTTTCAGCTACTTGATGTAAAGAAAATAGTGTTGAAGCACCCTGGGCATGTGATTCTTGAATTTCAGGAATAAAGTCAGCAGTTGGTTCTTGTGTTTCAACTGTAGTTGGTTTTTGTGTAACAGCGATAGCTGGTTCTTGTGTAACAGCTACTAAATGAGTAGTTGGTTCTTGTGTGACAACTCCTGCTACAGCACCCTAGGCATCTGATTCTTGTATTTTAGGAATGAATTCAACACTTGGTTCTTGTGTTTCAGCGGTAGTTGGTTCTTGTGTAACAGCTATAGCTGGTTCTTATGTTTCAACTACTGAATGAGTAGTTGGTTCTTGTGTGACAGCTACTGAATGAGTAGTTGGTTCTTGTGTGACAGCTACTTGATGTAAAGAAAATGATGTCGCAGCACCTTGGGCCTCTGGTTCTTGTGTTTCAGTGCCCGTGGGTTGAATAGGTAAAACTTTTTGGATTTGGGAGGGTGGAGGTGTATGGGTTTTTAGAAAAATAGGTTGGGGGTTTAGGGTAGTGGTAGTAGTTTCTACTTTGGTTGAAGCCCTCATTCATGTTTTAGGTAAAAAGGCAAGAAAAGGAGTAGTTTGCTTCTTTCTTTTGCAAGTGGGTTTTTCCTCAGTGATGGGGCAGGGAGGGTTATCAAGTTTATCTGCTTTAGAATCATCGCTAAGGATATGAACAGTAGGAGTAGATGATTCTGGTAAATTGTGGAGTGGACTTGGTATGGTAGAAGGGTTAATTGGATCAATTGGATCTGTAGGCGGATTAATAGGTATTTCCGGGGGGTCAGGAAGGTTTTGTGGTTTCTCTTCATGAGGATTTTTAGGATGTTCAGCAGCTTCCTGAGGGTTTATGGGTGGATTGTTTAGGAGAGGGTTTTGTTGGGAAAACCCTTTTGGATGAGTAATTGAATGAGACGGTGATGGGTGAGGGAAAGGATGGGATTTTTAGCCTGTCTACAATAATGCGACATATTTCTAAGACATCTGAGAAAATAGTAAGGAATATTCACCAGTCTAGCATGTCGTAAATGAGATAACAAGACAAATTCGTACTAGTAAACTACTTGGTATTGGCCTTCACAGGTAAGGTAGTGCTTGACAAACTCTGCAACTTTCGGCCAAGGAGGCGGCAACAAGCTAAGTCGAACACCCCGGGCTTCAGGCTCAACTTGTTCTCCTGGAAAGAGAAACTCCTGCTGGGCATTAAGAATAATGTGTTTGCAGCTGAACCAGTGAATACCAGTGACGGGAAGACCCGAAACATGTGCTATATCATCCTCTGTGACTGGAATCCTAACCCCTTGAACAATAGAATAGTCTTGTTGAAGATTCCGAGAAAATTGAAGAACCTGTTGTTGATCAAATCCCTGGAGCCTCTAAAAATAACCCAACAAACTTGCCTGCTGAAAGATTTGGTAGACTTCTGGATACAATTCTAGCAAGGTTGTCGTGGCGGGTTCGTATCGTATAACAGGACCTCCCATAGCTATTCAGCTCAGTAAAATGCACAGTCATAGAGTCAAGTAACTACACTCGAACAGAGTAAGTTTTGCGGATGAGGGTGTGTAAATGATGTTGAAAGGATGAGATAATGGGTAAAAAGAAGTGACGATAGTCAATTCGTGTGAAATGATG